>PVIR01000835.1:0-46294 GCA_004026965.1 Petromus typicus | reverse complement strand
ACCAAATATTTTTTTATGGCCCCATCCACTATTAACATCAGCAACTTCAGGTCAGTTTAGTAGATGAGAGTCCCAGATAGCTCTTGGGTAGAAATATAAAGCTTAAATTATCTATAAGCTAAAGCAGAAAGTTAAGTCAGTAAAAGTGGTAGAAAGATCAGTGGCATTACCAAACATGGATAGAGATACTTCCGAATCTTCACTTAGAGATTCACAATTACAAAGGCTAATACCTGAGTGAGTGAAAACCACATTGATTCTGGAAGGTTCAATTCTGTCCTGCACACATCCTAAAGTAAGCTTTGCATCTATGAGATTAGGGGTCTAGTTTATGTCATGGTTATTTATCAAGTGCATTTTATCAAATATTAGCCTGTACACTGTACAGGAATATGAAATCTATGTCACCACTACACTCTCAGTATTAGAAAAAGCTTTCTTTGGCTGGGGATTTAGCTTAGTGGTTCCAGTGCCTGCCTTGCAAGCGCAGGACCTGGGTTCGATCCTTGGTAACCAAATACAACAATGCCAGGCATGGTGACTTATGCCCATCAGCAATCAGTGCCACATACCACAGTGCTGGGCATGGTGGTTCACGCCTGTAATCCCATCACTCAGTGAGAGGCAGAGGCAGGAGGATTGCTGAGTTCAGGACCAGCCTCAGCTACAAAGCGAGAGCCTGTCTAAAAAAAAAAAAAAGATCTAAAAACTAAAAAAGAAATAACTCTCCTCTCTAAGCTTGGCTCTTCTCAGACTAATTTTTATCTAAATACATTTCTAAATTTCAAGCCTCAGATCTGGAACAATGATGAGTTACCCAGTGTCTCTGTGAACAAAGAAGGCATACATAAGTCATAGGACATATCTTTTTGAAAGTTACCAAGGTTTAAGATTCCCAAAGTATATTTTGATGTACTAAAATATATAGATAAATGTAGAAAGAGAATCAAAAGACTGAATTTGAGTGTGCTAAGAGAGGTATAATGAATCTTGAGAGAAAGGTAGCACTCTAGAATGATATGATCGAAGGAGACTGTGTCAGTCAGCTCTCTGTTAATATGATAAACACCTGCGGTAACTTGTAAACAGAATACATTTATTTTAACTTCCAATCTTGGAAGTTTCAACCCATGGCTGTGGGGACACTTGACAGAGCAAATCTTTCAACTAATGCCTGGATGTGATGGGAACAAAAGAGAAAGAGGTTTGGGGGTGGAACCCGTGAGGGGCACATCTCCACTGACTCTTAGATCTCCCCCTTGACCTCATCTATTAAAGGCTCCTCCATATCCCCAAAGCCCAAGACTGTGCAGGAGTCTTTAAAATATTGCCCTCTAGGGGACAGTCCAGATTCAAACAATAGCAGGGATCACTGACACTGTAAAGAAAGTGATAGCATGATTGGTTTTAGTGTCCTGGAGGAAAGGAGAAAATATTTCAGATCAAGCCAATGACATGAACCTAATTGGAAAAAAAAACACACAAATTTTAAAGGAATAGGCAATTATGAGAAAGTATATGTGAATAATCATTTAACCATCATAGCACAGAGTCCCACTGTGGTTATAGCTATCTATAGACTCCTCCTTGTTTGTGCAATACTTCAGTGTCTCTTTTATTGGGCAACCTCGAGAAAACATATCTCCTTTTTTTCTCATGCACACACCGGTCAGCTTCCCAACAACATCACGTTAATGACCCTTGCTAAGCACTCTTCTTTGGATTACAGTTTGGATTTCTTAAACATTAAATAACTAGAGGAGAACCACTGGTAGAGGTTCAATGATTTATCAGGATCAATAATGCTGACTAACTGTAGATGAAGGGCACTTTCAATATTGAAAAGTCAGAATCTGTCAACTATTAGGAAATTCTCTAGGCTCAAATAATTCATGTCAGGATAGCAGAAAATGTTGATTGCCCAACTCAGGGGCCAGCCATTTTGAAACGTTTAGTCCTCTAGTGTCTAAAATAACCACTAGATGGCACTGCTATTTCAAAATGGATTACCTTGGTGAGGAATGGAAGGAGCCAACAGGGTCATCATCTCCATCCCCCATTTGATCAGTGTATATATAATGCATACAGCCTGGACTCTGCTACCTGTTCTTCATCTCACACCCCACCAGTTTGCTCATACAAAAAGTGAAGAGTAACTATACTGGTTTAGTTTTCTTGTGAGGCTCACATTCACGAATGGATGCTAAGTTTTGCTATACTATAAAATACTGAACAAGTATTAATTTGTTCAATTGTGGCAAGTTAATATAAATCAAATGAGGTTGAAGTTATAGCAATGGAGAGAATGACTGATACTCATCCCAACAGCTAAGTTTTATGTTAGTTATAAAAGAGATCCATGACAAATAGAAGTATTAAAAAAAATCTCAAAAGCCCAATTTAAATTAAAAAACCTAAACAGGAATGTACCTAAGGGAGCTTATCTAAGTATTATATTATGTGTATTTATCTTTAAATAGCCTCAATTCTTAAGTACAACTTTGTCCTCTAGAAAATATCGTAAGAAAATCCACATGTCTCTTATGTATTTCTTGTAAAATATGTTGAAGATAATTTTCACAGTATTATCCAGTAACCTCCTATGTAACTTCTAATGAAATACATTTCAATTAGAATTTATATAAGGCAATGATACAGTTTTTAGTTTTTCTACTACATTTTACTAGATTGTGAAAGATGGTGTAGCATAATATATATCTCCTTGGGTACCAAGAGTCTCAGAACTGGCTTTAGTGTTTATCCTAATATTAATTTTCATGGTTGCAGATACTGGTCCTTCTTCTTTTTTCATGACTTGAGTCTATTTCTTTCCCAGAAATGAGAACATGTGTTTGACTTGTTTTGTGGTCTACCACAAATCATTTTGAATGAAATACAAATACAATGTGATGAAATATTTAACGTGTATCAAAATAACTTTGATTTGCCAGTCCATTAAAATCACTACGGGTTCATTCAGCAATTATTTGCTTTTTGCACAGTACCGCATGAAGCATCAAAAACAAAAGATATTCACAGCCTTCAGAAATTAATGTCATTAGTAAGGTACAATGGACCATTTATCACTAAATTACTTTGCTTGGCATTATCTAATTTAATATAAAGGTGACTTCATTACAATTTAGTGTTGAGTAAAAATATAGCAGTAGACTCTAGACTCAGAGAGTCCTATAGGATCTTAAAATGATTTAAGGTCAGGAATATTTAGATAAGCAAAAACATATTGGGAAGATAGAAACCTACTTGGTATCCATTAAGCTGGCTTTGACAAAAGGTCTGTTATGTAGTACTGTTTAAGCATTAAACTGTATAAACCAAAGGACTGAAGATAAATCCAGAGATTTACAACTTGTTGTCCGCATGTAACTGTTGTGTCAAAATCTGGTTAAATTGGGCAGCTCCTGGTGACTGATGACCCTGTAGGTGCAGGGATGACCTACTGTACTAACTGCTGACACTTCAGTGGCCTCTGGCTGTTCCTTGGGCTGGAAGAATAATTGAAAGCCCAGGTAATCAAGTAAGATCCATGTGCAGAAGGCACTTACAGCAAAACTCTAGAACACTTTTGAATTTAGCTTTGATGGAGCTCCAGTTAGATGAATATTATCCTTTTGAAAAATTCATGTTTTTCATGGGATGTCTATTTGTTTTATGATGGAGTTAGTGTGCCTCAAAGTGGAGAGAGAAAGTATGTTCATGGTTGTCTGGAGATTTTTTTCTTTGTATCAGTCTGTGAGTGAACTCTTTGCTTATATATTTTGATTTTAAATGTATTTATATTTTGAATAGGATGTGGAGATGATAGATGTTGGTAAACAGACTTAACACACCAGAATAAGGAATCATTTTTATTCACCACATGGAGATGATCAAATATCTGAAATAACTACTCATACCTCCATAGCTTTTAGTTCCCACAGAATAAACATCTTTCATTCATCAACTATTCATTATATGGCAGACTGAGTTATATTTCCCAGTATACTCCTATCTAATTCAGTATAATTCCTTGGGTATCCTTTACTTTTACTCTCCTCTAAACATATTTCCATTGGTCTCTAATAATATCTTTGTACCTTTGAATGTATAGAAGCCATATCTTATCTCTTTAGTGCAGTTGTAGGTTGTTCATAGAAGACAGCAAGCCCATCTCTTCTATTTTTCTACTTAGTACTTATTCATTCAAGATATTTGTTGAGCATCTACTATATGTGAAACATCACCAAACATAACTTACTCTCCCTCTTTCGGTAAAGCCTTAAAACCTAAAGGAAAGAAAACTACTAATGAAGCAGAAATGTTTACACAGTGAAATTCCATAGAGACTACTTCAAGAGTCTTACTGAGTTTGGATGTGATGGTTGGGGAAATCTTGAAAAAATAAAAATTGGAGAGAATGAGGCTACTGTGTAGAATTCTGGGAAACTGATGAGAAAAAGGAGTTAGAACAGACATTGTGGCTATGATGATGTTGGTGATGGCAAGAAATATTCTAGAAAGAAAAATCACTAAAGCCATGTAGGTAGCAAGACCAATGAAGGAACGA
The DNA here is from genome assembly GCA_004026965.1 of Petromus typicus. Lineage (NCBI taxonomy): Eukaryota > Metazoa > Chordata > Mammalia > Rodentia > Petromuridae > Petromus > Petromus typicus. The sequence continues at coordinate 41,727 of PVIR01000835.1, read as the reverse complement.
AGGGATGAACAGTGTGACCGCAAAAGACAGGGGTGTGCAGGGGTAAGTAGGAAGGAAACTGAGGCTTTTTGGAAATCTGGAAGTGCAGCAGCAGCAACAATAACAACAAAAACATTTTGTCAAAAGCAACTCTTGTCTCTTTGACTCTGACTTTGGACATCTGATCAGATTGTAGTATGAAAAAGTTCTAAGTTGCATCTCTTTAGTAAATTTCGGGTTTTGCCTTATTATCTCTTTTTCTTTAACTTGAATAATGACTAGAACACACAAAATATTTCCTTCCTTCCAATCCCCTTTTAGCCACTGAGCCTGGGTGTCTGTTGTGTTTCAGTTTCCCTTCTGTCTCCACCAAGCTCAGCTATACACAGTTAACTCCTTTAATCTTTTCTCACCCAGTTGGTCCCATTTTCTTAATCATTTTTGTTCCTCCTCTTGCTGTTCCCTTGAAAATTACTTTATCTCATGGTCAATTTATCACAAAGCCATTTAATTTTTTCCAGGCACATAAACCCCACAATGAAAATAGCACTGAGAAGCATATTTGCAATTGCTGCAGCTCCTGCTCTTCTGAGTATTTTGCTGGCACATTCCCCACAGAGTGGATTATCTGCATATCTCAAGCATTGAGCATCATCAGTACAAGGTCTATGTGCTTCTGGACTTGTCTTCTTGCCTATCTGATCTGGAGGCAGCAGTGGAACTAGGGCAGAGAATGTAGTAAAAAACAAACATGGACTTTCTCATCAGGTAGATCCACCTAATGTATGACCAGCTGTACTGTGGCATATTGCAGAGGCTTCTGTGTTTGGTAGCAGTTAAGAAGGTAGCTCTGGGGTCAGACTCACAGAGCACAAATCTCTGTGCTGTCCTCAGGTAACACTGTGACCAGGGCTTAGTGACTATTTGCCTGCTCTCCGCCTTAGTTTTCCATATGAGAAATGAAGATGATGGTTGTGTCTCTGCGATGGAGTTGCTATAAAGATACAATGCCTGAGTCATGGAAGAAATAAGAATTTGCAAAATGTTGGCATTATTTTTTGTAGAGTGGGTACCATGTAATTTACCTCAAAAGGTAGCATTGACAACACACACACACACATCTATGACATATAAGTTACTAATATAAAATTTTGTAGACATTCACTAAATATTTCACTGTTGTACATATACTTGCTTTATGAATTCATCATGTAGAGTTTGATTTTTAAAATAATTTTAAAATCATGAGCTAAATAGTAGGAAGATGCAACTTACTACCTATCAGTTTCTTGGAGGTTTGACAGATTCCTAAGGTTAGAAACAACAAAATGAATCACAAAGAAAAAGATTGACATATATGATTATATCAAATTTTAAAACATATGCAAAATGAAAATATAACTGAAATAAAGAGACAACAAAATATTCAGAAAAATATTTGTACCAAATATGTCAAAGGAGGACCAAGGATTTAGCTTAGTGGTTCCAGTGCCTGCTTTGCAAGTGCAAGGATCCGGGTTCGATCCCTGATAATCACATACAATAATGCTCGGCATGGAGACTCACACCCACCAACAATCAGAACCGTATACCACAGTGCCGGGCATGGTGGCTCATAACTGTAATCCCAGTACTTGAGAGGCAGAGGCAGGAGGATTGCTGTGAGTTCAAGGCAGAGCTCAGGACCAGCCTGAACTCCCAAAAGCAAGATCCTATCTCAAAAAAAAAAGTCAAAGGAAAATTGTAAACTTTAAATGAGACCAAATGAGATAAGATCAGTGAAAAGACAGTCTCTTATAACTAATAAAAATGTGTTATTAAAAATATGCTATAATATATTGAGCATCTCTTGCTTATGCACCACTGACCTGGGTTTTGCAGTAATATAACTCTGATCCTGGTCAGATTCTCCCTGTACATTAAGACACCACTTATTCCAGGGCTTTGGGAAACTGTCCTTGTGTAGGTCTCCACATACACCTTGAAAAAGTGTTGGACACTTTAATGTCCTTGGACACAGAGACCTTATGTGGAATCTGGGGCATCACAGGGTGACACAGGATGTCCCTGAAAAGCTCTCTTTGCTTCTCCCTTGCCCAGAATTCTCCTCTTCTGTCTGCAGAAAATGCTCACTCAAGCTGACTCTTCCATCATCTCCTCTCTGTCTAAAGCCTTGAAGTTCACCCCAGATGAGTAAATGATGGTAATTTCTGAATAAAGGGGACCTTTTCCTATTTATCTCCTATATTAATCTCTGAGACAAATAAGTTATCTTTATGTGTTCTATTTTAAAAGTCCTATAAAACATATACACCCTCCTATTTGATGAAGGAAGAAATAGGGACCAAGATGAAACACCTACTCAGAATTACACATCACGAGGGAACTCTGAGGTTTCTATAATAATCAGTATATGTGTAAACAAATTAGAGGAAATGTTTATATTTCGATCAATTCTCATAATTGGAAAAGGAAATTCTAAGCCTTTGTTTCTATTGATTCAATAGCACTACTAGCTCTACTAACACAAACAGTAATAGTTTTCATATCCAACATAAATGGAGAGGCCACAGTGCACACTGTCCTAGATGATTTATGTGTCATTCAATTCCTACAACAATGAGTCAGATAAACGTTATTATTTTCCAGAGCGTAGAAGTCTACAAAGGTCCCTCAAATTATTGGTCCTAGTGCCTCTGTTTTAACACAAAATGAAAGAATCTCTAGAACTTGCAATAGAAGCATCTATAAAACTCAAATTACAGCAAGTCTCATTTTTATATTCTTTAAAAGGAGGAAATTATTTTTTTACCTGAAAGTAACAATACCAATGGTGCTGTGATAAAATCGCATATACTTACGTGGTCACTATGCATGGATATCTGTCCTCTTTTAAGAGATGAAAAAGTAATTTTTAATCTCTGGCTTATCATACTTCTGAGGCATTCATTGTGAATAGATATTTTAAAATACACAAGGAATATATAATCTATACATTACAATTAGCTGTATGACAATTAAATAAATTATGGTAAACTAGTTCATGGAATTTGATGAAGCCATTAAAAGTAGTTATAGACTATGTATTTGCCTGTTAAAATGTTTATTAAGCAATATAAACCTCTAAACAGGGCTGAGGATATAGCTCAGGATTCAGGGCTTGCCTACCATATTCATGGCCCTTGGTTGGATCGCAGCCCTGAAATAAAAGACAAACCAATTGATAAACAGAGTTCAATTGACCTTCCCTGTCCATGCATTCTACATCCACATAGTCAACAAGTCACAGATCAATTTATTATCTTCTTTTGGAATGAAAATATACACAAGGTTAAAACTCTTGAAGTTTTTAGTTTCACTTCAAAGTTTTAGTTTATCAGCCATTGTTTCCTGCCTGGTATCTCCTCAGTCACTCTCCACAGGATTCAGAGCAGTAGTGCGGATATGCAGATGCCAGTACAAGGCCCAGCTTCTTCTCCAAAATTGTGGAAAACAACTATACATCATAGGGCAAAGCCCTGCGCTCCCTTATACCACCTGGACAGAGCCTAAGTAGAGTAAACTCCTGGGATATCTGGGTCAGGAAAGTTTTTTAAATGTGTGTATTGAATATGTACAAATTTAATGCTATTTCCATAGCATTTACATTACATTAGGTATCAACAATGCTGAGACGAGTTAAAGATTCACATAGATTATTTGCAAATAATGACACTATGCTAAGGGACTTGATTACGATGAACCTTGATGTGCACAAGCATTCTGGAGCCCATTGCAATAGACACTAGAGGACATGCTCTGCACTTATTGACAAAGAATTAGTACATAATGTATGAAGTTAGATTAGTGGAAGATGTGCTTTTCAAAACATTTTATTTTAAATTAATTCAAGGTTATAGTATCATTTGCAAATTAAAAGAAAATTGGTAGAATATGGGGAATCAAAAGGAGGCTCTTGCATTTATGGCCACTGTGCTCTCAGAGAGGACTCTACAGAAGGTTCCAGTGCCAAGCTCACCATCAGCAGAGGTGCCAGGCACTTTTGCAAACCAAGTTGTATCTCTACCCTTCCCTGTGAACCTTGTTTGCTCATTGTCTCAACCATTTTTTCTCAGAAAGCCTCACTGCCCCTGGAGTTATAGTAAAAATGACATCTTTTGGTCCACATTTTAAAGAATTGCTACCTAGATGGGTATGGTGGTATGGGCCTGTCACCCTAGCATTCTGAGAGGCTGAGGCAGGAGGATTTCAAGTTCAACCACATCCACCCATAAAACACTTAGGGAGACACTGTTTCAAAATAAGGAAAATAAAAGAGCTGGAGTTGAAGCTGAGTGGAAAGAGGCTGGGTTCAATCCCCAGTACTGAAAAAAAAAATAAATAAAACACAAAACTAAAGAATTGCTCCCTTTCTGTGGTACTATGCTAATAAAATGTACCCATTCAGATGTTTTGTAGTTAGAACAAAATTGAGAATGTCATCAGAAAGAACTATCCTACCTACTCAAAGAAATTGTTGTCCAAATATATGCTGCCTCTATTCAAAGTCTCTCTCCACACCGCCTCAGTGTGAATACTTCTGTCCTCGTTCACAGTGTATCCTTGACCGGCCTGGACATACTCCCTGAGGGCAGATAGAAAGCTGGTCTACTCATTCTGGAGCAATCAAGCTCAGTGGCTTTCCCAGAACTGCCCTTCCTTTCTTCTAGGGTGGAGGAGCAGTGAGGACTGAATCAAAAGACTTGCCACTGAGCTACCTTTCGATCCTTTTTCTAAAAATATTAAATTTGGAGGCAGTCTCTCACTAAATCAGGAAGACGCCCAAACTGGGTCAAATCAATCCTCCCGCCTCAGCCTCCATCGTACTGCAATAACAGCCAGGAGCCACTGCAGCCAGTTGTCTTTCCAGGTTGGGTTGCTTTCCTCTTCATTTTCCCTGAAGGAAATCCTGCTCAGCTCTCTACCTCCATCTGGGACATGAGCTCTCAGCAGCTTCTCAGACTGTCCAGGCAGAGGGTGACTCCCACCTCTCGCTGACAGCAACACTCGGAACACCATTGTTCCATTTTGACAGCTAATATCCCTTCTACAATGGCAGCACCTCCATAGCTATTTCAAGATACACATATTATACACAACATAAAGGAGATAGTGAATGTACTTTTATTTATCTGATGCCATGACAAGTACTGTGTATATAAACCATATTGTATGTCTCTTGGTCTTATCCATTATCTAAGCATTCGCCACACCAAGACCTACCAAATATACTATTCAGTAAGAGCATATTTACTTTCCCCCCCCAAAAAAAATATACAAAAGGCTATTACCCATGTCAATTCATGCTTATTTAGTGTATCCTTATAATAGATATATAGTAATCCATTGCCTAGGTCCTAGACTATTTTCTATAATCTAGAAGCATAGTTATTTCACTAACTTTCTTTCAATGGAAATTACCTACAGTTTTTAAATTATATTCAACTAAATAATACTGTAAAGAATATGTATTTCTTTCTTTCTTTTTTTTTTTTTTTTTTTTTTTTTTTAGGTTTTTTGAGACAGGGCCCTCAGCTCAGCCTCAAACTCACATCACAATCCTCCTGCCTCTGCCTCCTGAGTGCTGGGATTACAGGCGTGAGCCACCACGCCCGGCACTGTGGTATGTGGTACTGGTTGCTGCTGGGTGTGGGTCTCCACACCCAGTATTGTTTGGTGGTTACCGGGGATCGAACCTGGGTCCTTGCGCTTGCAAGACAGGCGCCGGAACCACTGAGCTAACTCCCTGGCCCAAGAATATGTATTTCTTTCAAAACAGTATATATGTAGATATTCACAGTAGTAATATATTTTACATATATAGTTCGTATATTATATGTACACATTTTTTTTTCTTTTCATACCAGGGATCAAACTCAGAAACTTGTGCTCATGGGGCAGGCATAGTACCACTGAGGTAAATTCTCAGCCCTCCGTATTTTTTTCTATTTTGTTTAGGATAAATATCTAGAAATAAAATTACTATGTCAATTGTACACATACCTACATTTCTGCACTTTTAAACACCACTCCAATGCCCACTAGAAAGACTACACCACTTCGAATTCCAATGAGATTATATTTAAATCCTTGATTTCCTGTGCCCTTGTCAGCATTGATTATCTTCATGTGTTTTAAGTGTTTATTTATTTCTCTGTCTTCGTACTAGATTGGGTTTTGAGAAGGCAAAGATGTGCATTTCTCATCTTTTGATATCTAATCAGCTTTCTAATACATATAAACACAACCAATGCCTATCTTCTACTTCTGAAATAAATAGACTGCTTTAAAGTGCTAAGCCATGCATCAGCTTAAATGTATTTCACAAGGCTTGTGAGGGAGCAGAGGAGCACATTATGTGGGGATGGGAGGCAGCTCACATCTGAGTTCTGTCCCTTACTCACTACAGCCTGAGAAAAGTTGGTAACTTCGAGCCCCCGAGTCTGTTTTCCATTACAGTGAGCACAGGAGAAGAAGAAAAACCCCAGAAACCCTTCCTACTTGACACAAGGTGTACAAAAGCAGCCAGAGTAATTAGTTGCAAGCTGCTTAGAAATTCAGAATCTCAGGCCTTCCAAAGACATTCTGGATCACAAACAAGAGCTGGACAAGGTAATTCTCATTCACCTTAAGGTTTGAGAAGCAGAGGTAAAAACCTTAAGCACAGGATCAAACATATAAAAGATGATAAAATAATAACTACAGCGATGATAATGATGTTTTACACATAACATACCACATATTTTAAAAACTAGAGTTGATATAATTTTTATTCACTGTTTAATGTCAGCTTTAAAATAACAACTTGGATTTATGCTAAATGCTGCATTTCTTTAATGTATGCACAAGATCTATTTTAGGGTGCATGACTTTCAATTGCAGTAGAATGCATGTGATTCATAGTTGGTGATTCATTTGGGAGACGGCACCCAGGACTCCAGAATCAGAAAGGGCTGCAATGGAATCTGGGCTCCGCTGCTTATTAGCTGACAGATTCCCAGCAAATTACTTGATACCCTTGAGCTCTGCTCTCTTGAGGGGCTTTCTGAGACTAAGCTGTTCGCTGATACGGTGCCACGAATGTAAGTCAGTTTAACTCTGGGGTCAGGAGTGGTACAGGTTGCTATGTGACTTGTATGTGTGTCAGTGTTCTCCATGCTTCGAGGGACTATTTATTTATTCCTCACAAAATCTTAAAAGTGAAACATGTTATAATTCCCATTTTATTGAAGAGTAAGTCTGTGAGGTTAAGTAGCATATAACACCACACCGTCTGTAAATAGCTCAGCTGAGAATATAACTTCAGGTAGTCTGATGTCCTAGCCTAATCCTAGTTTTCTCTTTCCTTTTCATTTTATTTCTTTTTATCATGCTTCCTTCAGAATGTGATGCAAGGGCATCGCTTATTTGTCTCTCCTGTGTGCCAATTATTATTTAGTATCTTCAGGTAATTTTCTATTTCTTCTAATAGTCTCCGCTTTTCTTTTTCTCTCTGTGGAATTCATTCTTTCATCCCCGGTGACACCCAGGAGTTCTCTGTGGCTTCATCAGTGACATGTATCAAAGACGACTGATCTGAGAAATGTGTTTTCCTCTTCATCATCTCATCGTGGCAGGGCTTTCAATAGCTCTAAATCTCTTTCACATGTGAGCCATAATAGAGAACATGTGTATCTAAGAACTGCCAGCCGTGGGGCTCAGGATGCAGCTCAGGAGTGCACTTGCTAAGCATGTGTGAAGCTCTGAGTTCAATCTGAGTGTGGACAAAAAAAGGCCCGGGCAGATGCAGACTTCTGAATCAATCTACCACTCGCTTCTCTTTTCACTCTCAGACATTCCTTGGAGATCAGGAAGGAGGTGGTAGTAGTATTGATACAGGGGAGCAACAAACCCTCATGAAAGGAAATGTCCTAACTCCAAATCTGCTAGATATGTGGAACGTGAGCCCATATTCTCTAAAATAAAAGAATGTATTCTAGGAACAATGGAGGTTAAGAGCAGGAAAAATTGATTGAGAAAGAGAGCTTCTGCCTCAGAGGGACAGAAGGGGGACCCAAAAATGGGTGACCCCGCTCACTTCACTTCCCAAGGAGTTTTTATGGAGCAGAGTCACAAGGTGAGACAAGTTCAAGGTGAGACAGAATCACAGTCAACCAGAAACATTGTAAGTACAGTGTCTTAGGTAATATTAGTCCAGTGAAAAATAAGGAGATGGACAAAACTATGATAAATCCATAAGATTGCAATAAGTATAGTCACTTAGATAATATTGACTAAATATTGATCCATTGGGAAAGCAAATCACATAACAATTATGCAAGGATTTTCAATCAAGGATCTTTCCTGGGAGGGGTGGAATAAAATCTTGGCCCTCTACCCTGGCAACTGAGACCTACCCTCTGTGGCTGTGGTAGTCTTTCCTCTCCTGCAACACTGACCTTCAATGAATGTCTCTTGATTGTCCTCCTTGTTGGTTCCTTGATTGTCCTTCATGGCGGCTCCTTGATTGCCTTCCGTTTGGGCTTTTCAAGGGCCAACCCTGTCTAACTGCCTACAAGATGCCTAACTAGCTTACCTACATACAACAGTATCATTCTTACCAAGGAACAAAGAGATTCAAAAAAATACATTGGAGTTACATCCTGGTAAACCCATTGTAATTCGAAAGTACTATAACTTAAAAATGTATTTAAATAGTACACCAGACATCCCAATTGGCATGGCACAGGAGCACAATACAGAGTGAAGCAGTATTCGTTCACCTGACTGCAAGGTATGTTCACTTCTGCTGACCAGTGCTGCAAGAGAGTATCCTATCTGATGTCACCAACTGACTGAAAATTTGGAGTAGGATTTTACACAGAATGTATCACATTCACATCATTACATTATTGAAAAAAATCTTTAGGCAAGTCACCATAAAGCAAAAGTCATGTGTATGTGAGTTGTTTGGGGTTCCAACACTTTCCAGGTCCAGAACTGCGGTTAAATCCAGGCAAGCTGCATTGAGACAGGAGACTCAGAGAACCAGCCACAGAGAAGAGGCTGAAGGGAAACACAGCATCCAGTGTTCCCAAGGAGAGAGGCACTCTGGCTTTTCTGTTGGATTTGTTTTGTCACTCATGATGGCAGTATTAGGCTGTATCCTGCCCACTAAGTGCATTCTGCCACTACCAGTTTGATCCTGCATCTGGAATCCTGTGAGTCTGAATTTGCAATGCAAAAGAATGTAATTGTGCTATTGTTTGTGTTTCCCTATTCAAAAGCTCCACTGCCTTTCTCAACACACTGACCCTTCCCCTTCACATCTGTCCAAGGAGGCAGGGTTGAAAGAATGATCCTCTGCTGAGCCCACCAGCATCCCTGTGCTGTGGTGTGCTGAGACTGTGAAGGCAGCATTTTTGTTTTCTAATTATTCAGTCAATTGTCTCTCCCCCTCTTTCTTAAAACGACTCTCCCCATTTTCCAGATCATGTAGCTTGTAAATGCTTTCCATTTATCTTTGATTCTAGACTCTAATTTGTTCCCAAAGTGCCAGCTGTCAGCATTTTGAGACTTAGTGTTCGATTTGAAACATTAGTCTCTGCCTTTCTTTTCTACCAAAAAATAAGGAAATAAGGAAATGAATGTTAAAAATTTACAAAATATTTTTTCTCATTCAATCTCTGATTACATTTTTAGTGTAAAATAAGCAAGGAATATATTATTCTCAGCTTAAAAAAATAAAACATAGATAAGAACCTGAAGTTCAAACAGAAGGAAACAGCCATTTTGCTAAGTTGTTGCATTTTTCTGCATGCTGCAATGAGTCAAAAGGAAGCTAATGCCTAGAGTAGAATCCTTACTGCACTTAGCTTCTGCATAAATCCTATACCTTCTTCACATACATGTATCAATCCATTAGAAAAGATGTGATTAAAAAGTTATATTTCCCACATCAGAAAACAAAGTTAATATTAGGGCAATGTGAGTATCCGAACATGTATTTGGCTTTGGGTTAGGCCAGTATGTCGATGGGACTCTCTAAAAGAGAAAAATCATGTTCCTCAATGATAGTTGGGCTTAGGAATCTAAGGGTTATCAGAGAAGCAGGAAAAGATTAAGCTGTGGGAGAATGCATTCTGTGCTATTTTCTCTTGAGTGACTAAATTCATTCATTAGTCCAAAGAAGCATTACCGAAATCTTCAATTTTTCTTTAGATTAGTCCATAAAAAGTGTAACATTTGAGAAAGTCTCAAAGGTATGTTTGTGATTTAAGGAGAAATGACATAAAGCAGTTATCAGAATGCCTAATTTCCCAGGCATGCTCAGTGAAAATTACCAAGATAGGAGGGAATTGGGCAAGGTGGTGACCACTGATCCAAGCAGACTCGGGGAGTTCTGAGAGCACATCCAAGCCCTGAGGTTTTAGGTAAAGTAAACCAGTGGAGTGGATGGCAGAAGTCAGCAGACCACAACTGAAAGACTGCCCTGCTCTAGATCACTCTGTGAAAAGTGAGGGGTTGGACTTGGGGACTCTGTGGGTTTTGCCGTATAGTTACTAAGCCGCCACACACTCTGTGGTAGGTATCTCTGAGACCTCCGTGAGGTCAAGCAATTCCAGTATTTCTTTTTTCTGGTACTATGAAGTAGAGGATTAATACTGACTCTATGAAGAGAATTTCCCACTCTGTAGGGAAAATGAAACAGTAGAAGGTGTTTGGATGGCAAAGAAGAAGATAGCAAGTCGATTACAACCAGTAAAAATGAGAAAGCACTAAGAATAAGCACAGATGAACTACAAGGATTGTCTCTGAGGTTCTACAAGGAAATCTGACAGCCTGTGGCAAAGTCCTAGGGAGGAGGCTTTCAACAGCCATACTGTTTTGGAGATGGAGAAATGACATGCAGACATGAAATGTTTTCTGACTTCAGAGAACCAGAACCAGATCCACATATGATGGCACTGTGCTGACCAAGATTGCCTTAGCTTATATCTCTTCAGATGTGTCTATCTGGATTGCCCTTACACAGACTCTGCATTGCTACATGATGCTAAGAGTTTCTTTTCTGCATGCCTTTGTTCCCACTAGAATGTGAATTGCTCTGGAATAAAAATTTAATTCATTCATAGCAGGTACAGTGATTGGCAAAGAGTTACTAATCTGTAAATGTTTGCAAAATGAGTAAATGAATATAATATGAGATCTATCGACCCACTCTAAAATAAGTTTTCTCTGGGAAATATGGGTTTTGGAGAAGAATATTAGGAACAATATTCTTTAATCAATCTGATTAGTTTAAGAATAATCTTAGTCATCTTAATAAGACACTAATCAAGTGTCTTTGCTTCTGCAAGAAACTGACCCATTGCCAAAGGGGTCTTAGAACAAGATGAACCCTTCAAAATAAATTAGGGAAGAAAAAGTGTGCATGACTTCCAGCACCAGGCTGTGCGACTGCATTTAAAATGTACAAACATACAGTGAAAATAAAGGGTGTGGTTAGTTTTCTTATATATCTTTACTTATACAAGATACCACTTCAGAGAGATTGGTTTACTATCATGGAGCACAGCAGACAGGTTAGAATTTCACCCAAACTGTTGTGCCTGAAGTCTCCAGCTGTATAAAACACTCATTGTTCTGTGCCATTGGTATCAAAATTAGTTAGAGCCATGTCACACAAGACTGAGGGTCATATCCGGTTTCCTTGATGTGTGCGTGGAAGAGCTGCCTTCTGAACCTGGCTCTAAACCGGAACACGGTTGGAAAGTAGATCTTCACTGTGAACCTCTGACCACTGAGTCTCAAGTCCGTGGCCAAGTTTCAGGGTATCACTCAGGAGCTCTGACAGTACACAGGAGAGTGTGCCACTGCTCCTGCTTCACAGTGGGGAAATAGAGACTCAGAAAATACTGATGTGGTGCTCCAAGATCTTAGTAGCCTAAAATTTTAAAAAAGTTGGTGTTGTCCTTTGGGCTTCTGTCTCTTTGTCCAATATTATTGACATATATCCTTTCCTCCAAGCATCCCTCAGATTTTACAGAGTTAAGTCAGGTGAGAAAATCCGCTATGGAGCCATAGTGTCCTGACTCAATCCCTATTCTGCTGCTTGCTGGTTGGATGACCTTGGACAAATTGCTTAATATCTCTGAGGCTCAGTTTCCTATTCCATGTAATGAGGGAACTAATACCAACCTCTCTGAGTGACTGTGAGAATTAAATGAATCTGTGAATTAATTAACTTATTCTCCTCCTTGTTCTGAGAGGATTCAAGGTGCCTTGCAAGGACACAATAATATAATTTAGGAAGAGAAGAAAGAAATAAGAACAAGACAGGCAGAAGTGGGAGTTACACAGCAGTTGCTCAGAATAGGTGACCTGTTTTTCTCAAAGCTGTCCAGTAGCCAAACCCAAAATGGAAACTTTGTCAGCTCTGCAGCTTGCCATTTTAAGAGGTTATAACAGGCCCATGACTAACAGGGAAGCATGACTATGATTAAGATATAGGGTATATTTCATGTTTCCCTAAGATACATACACACATGTACACACACACATGCACACACACAATAGTACCTCAGCTTATAACCTTAATCTTGTGACTTGGGGGAAGGTGGCCATGTTTGTGTTGTATGGGGAAATGACCATGGTTGTGTTTGTTCCCCAATATGGAGTTTGTGAACGGTAGCAAAATTTTGTGAACACTTTTGGCTGAGATTTGTGTACAGAAACATTCATGAACTGAGGTGTTATTACACATATATCTATCGCAGGTTGCAGACACTATGCTAAGTTATGGGAATAAGCCTTGCACAGACAGGCCTGGTTTCTGCATTCATGGAAGTTGACCATGGTCATGAGGAATATATATCACTTTCTCATAATCTTTACTAGAAAGCAAAGAATCTACGTACTAAATGAAATTCCATATGTCTCAGTCTTTCCACAGGGCCTAGCATAGGAAAATGTCTATCATTCACTCACTCACTTGTTTAGCAAACATCTATTTATCTATGATGTCTATGTCTACATCTCTAATAGGCTCTAAGGAGATAAAGCACATAAAGTGATCAAAAATATCTTTCTATATTCTGGCTGTGGTGAGAAATGATTAACTGGATCTTTGAAAGATATATATGGCATACTTGATATTGATAAGAATTTGCAGAGTTCATAAATAATGACTCAGGCAAAATTCATTGCAAATTTGTGATTGAGTCCAGGCTTGAAGAAAGAGAGAGAGGGAACCATAGCATTTTGTGAAAGATGAGGATTCTGAGCAGAGAAAACAAGTGTGAGACTAAAGACCTGTGAGACCTTGATAGCATCCACTCAAGATCAGGAGGAACATTTTTAGTGGAAAGCAACAGAAACTTGACATGAAACAGGTTTAGTAAGAGAGATTTAGAGGAAGGAGACATAAGGGGATCATGGAGTCTAAAGATGAAGTATAGAAAGGCAATCACCACAGGAGCTCTGCAGTCTCATTCTTCCAGATTTGCAGACAAAAGAAGGTGTTATATTTTTCTCTGCCTGATTGTACATGGGAAATACCCAAGTGCACATTTCTCTGTAGCCACAGATTATATATAATATGAGTGGCTGAGCCAGAATTGTGCACCCAGCTCTCTGGTCTATTTAGCAAAATCTGTCATGGAAAGGAGGTTGACAGAAGGGAGAATATATCATGAAAACCAAACCTACTCAATGTCAATGACTTACTCCAAGAAATAGTGTCTGTAAACTTCCAGAGTCTATATCCTCTTGCTTATTCAGAAATCATTAGCATCCTAGTTAATTTGATGGACTCTTAGATGATGTTTTTTTCTCCATTTCCCAAAAGATGCTCTGTGGTTTCTCTCATCTATGCTCAGGACATTCTGTGTGCTGTCCTGGGAGTACAATGATCCCATAACCAAAGATGCTTCATGCTTATGATGCTCAGTGGTACATTGTAACTACCTTCCTGCTGGTATCATTGTAAAATGATGGGAGCTTTCAGACAACTGTATAGTAAATCACAAACATGCACATAGTACCTAATAATCCACAAGGTAATCTTAAGCTTGACCATTTGTAGGATAATAATAATTATAATTGAAATAATTCAAGAGAAAAAGATAAAAATTCATATGACATATGAATATTGTGTGTGTGTGTGTGTGTGTGTTTATAGTAAAGAGATTTAAGTGAGATATTTCAGGGGAAGTAGGCATAGACTTGCAATCAGATGATAATAATTTAAGAAATATTATAATGTGGTCATTTTAGACAATATTTGACTCCCTGTTCCTAAATATGAGTTACATTGGGATACATTAATCTTTTAGCTTCAGCAGGACAGAGAGGAAGTAATGAGATGTGGTACCTGCATCCCAAGCAAGCTCCTGTAGCAATGCCTAACATTCTGAGTCTCCCTCCTTTTTTTCTCAGTCTCTAGTTGGGAAAAAACACTTTCCCCTCATGTCATTTTTAGGTCCACAGATAATGATGACAGTTTTTGAGTGTTATGAGCCCCAGAGCGCTGCACAACCCCCTGCCCAGTCTTTACAAAGTGACTTTATTCAATTCTTCTCATACTTAGAAGATCATCTGTTTCCTGCTCGTGCACTAACTCTCACGCCCAGACAAACTTTAGTTCACTGCACAGTCCTTATTAATGGTATACATTGTGCTTATCTCAAATCAGGTATGCTGTGGTCAGACCTGCTACTTTTGTCTTTGCTACTTTTGTCTTTGTCATGCTCATTTGTCAGCCTGAAATGCTGAGTCTCCATCTCTGTCCAAATTATTCAAAACTTTTCTCCTACAGGACCTGCTATGGAAAGTTTTTCCAGATTAAGCTGCCAGAAGCAGTCTGCTTCCAATAGATTCTTACAGCTTTTTATTCAACCTTTACCATAAAACTTATTTCTGCATTGTGTGAATTTTTGTCAGACACAGATCTTATTTTCCTTAATTAAGAAGATACCTGCCCTCTAGTTACATGTGTCTTCAAGATTTGCTTCACAACAAAAGGCCAACAGACTACCTTGTATATGTGATTTATGCAGGCACTGTCTTTTGATTGGGAGAAACGGTACAGTGCTAAATTTCAGTAATTGCACATAATAATAATCTTACAATAATAGTGTCCTCACTTTAATATCATATTTATTAATTTAGCTAATATTCCTGGAGAAGATCCTATATGACAGTAGTGGTACAAGTGTTTTATATATATATGAACTCAAGCTAGGCAGGTGTAGTGTTGTGGCACCTGCGTATTATTCTACCTACTTGAAAGGCTGAGGATCATAAGTTCAAAGCCAGCCTGGGAAACTTAGAAAGAAGCTAGGGATATACAGAAGTAGTAATGTATTTGCTTATCAAATCCAAGCTCCCCATTCAGTCACCAGTAACACACACATAGACACACACACACACACACACACACACACACACACACACACACTCACACCTCCACACCTGCAGGTAAATATATATTTATTGATTCTATAAGTTCATGAAAATAACACATTGATTTGAATTTCTTATATCATCTGTACAGCATCCTTAGAACAAATCTTTAGGAAACCATTCACATCAGTTTCTACAACACTACAATCAATTCTTTATTGTTAATAGAATTTATACTAACCTGTAGTTAAATATATCTCCTATTTATATAGATCCATAAGGCACGAACTTTGCTGCTTAGAAGAAAACCACATAAAATGCTGTAAAATGTAGATAACTTTGTCAGATTAGTCCTTACCTCCACCTTAGACCTGTGGACTGGCCTTTGCTTTGGAAGCAATGACTACTTAAATTTTTCTCCTTTTCTTGCTCCCTTTATTCCATTCTGGCTCAGCTAACAAGGAACTTGTCCTATAACCAACGCTTGCGAACCACTGTTTTAAAATTAATTTCAGTCATATAAAATTTTTATGAGTAGAAAGAAAACCTTTCCTTTATTTAATAGGTGAGGGAATGGTGATTCCAAAATCCTAATCCAATTGGAAAATAACATCTTGCTGAAGTATGAATATTAAGGCTGAATTAGCACATTGAAAATGCTCAAACTTGGATGTCAGCAAGATAGAGGAATAGGAAACCATTGTCTATCTTTCAATCTTGGAAAGTGAATTAACAGCACCACACAAACTTGTTTGTGTGCATTTGTGCATGTATGTATGTGTGTGTACATATGTGCACATATGTGTGTGTCTGAGGAATCTAGAAAACAACAATATCCCAGGTAATCACAAAATCAGCCTCATCAAAGTCATTAGAAAACATTTGTCATTTAGTCACTACAGTCCATCCACCTGACTTAGCAAGACACAATTAAGAGAAAATTTCCATCTCCTAGCTTCTCTTCAAAAAGAGAGAGAGAAATCTGCCCTATAACTCCAATATGTAGGTACCCAGGGATCTGATCAAGGAACTTGTTTTATCTGTCTCAATCTAAGCACTGACATGATGGGACAATAGTTTGTGGGGCTTCCAGGAACAAATGAGAATGTTGGTACCAGTGTATACTACTTTCCATAGTCCTTTCCCTGGTGTATGTTGAAATACGGGGGAAAGTCCCTAACTTGGCTTCTTCTGCATGGGGAAAAGTATTAAGTATGAATCTAATGTTCCATATTTGCAGAGAGCCACCTGAGGGAGAGATCTGGATGTTGATAAGCATGCTCTAGAACCTGACAGCCACTGAAAGTAAGAGAACTTCAGCGCTGCAGGTAGACGCCAGAGAGGGGATGAAATTAGAAACTACCATGCAGCAAAAAATAGAAGTGTCTCTACTAAAAATTTATGCAGATGGTCCAGAGAAGATACAAATACAGAAAAAGATGTGAGAGGCCACCCAGAATTTCTGTCTTGTCTTTTGGCAAATGCCCATCACTTTGCGAAGCCAGTGAATAGATTGGAAAGAGATGACTATTTTTTAAATGCATAAATCCCAATCCAGAGTTATAGGTCACATTAAGAAACAGAGCAATATGATGCAGTCAAAACAACAGCAGTATGATACAGTCTCCTGAAAATTACTGAATAAAGGGAGACATTAGATGGAGGCATGATTGAAAACTACAACGAATTTTCCAAAGAATTTTAAAAATTATAGTAAAAGACACATTGCCAAGAATGATGGAATAAATGTGATAAAAGGAAGACAAAGTATTTCAAAGAGGATTAATGGCCATGTTTCTTTTTATCATTCCATATATATATTTTTCCATATATTTTGTGATATATCACTGATCAGCCAATTATGGCAATTCCTATCAAATGAACATATTATGGTGTGTCCTCATTCACCCTGTTCACAGGATTTGAAGCACTGCAATTATGGATTTTCCTCAAATCCAAAATGACCATCAAATAAATATCCTTGGAATTTATTTGGGATATCAAGGTAGCTATGACAGGGCAACTAAAGACATTCACAAAAGAGAACTTCATGAGATGCATTAGAAAATAGCAAGAAGATAAGTGCTCCAAGCATGAAGTGTGTTTTGAGGAAGATTAATGGCAATGTGTTTTTTTGTAGTAATAAGTAATAAACTAAACATTCGTCATAACTTGGTTATGAATTACTTGACAAAAACTTACATTAACAATCATAAATATCATTAGGAATATAAAACAGGGGAAACAAACACATTTTGAAGTTGAAAATGCAATAACTAAACTGAAAAATTAACTAATGTTCAACTACAGATTTGATCAAGTGGAAAAAAAGAATAAGACAGACAAGATGCAGTTCATTTGAAACTATCCAGAGTAAAAAGAATAAAGGAGAGAGTAAAGAAAGTCTAAAAGATACATGGGACACCACCCAACACTACTGTAGATGTGTCAGAAGTAATAAAAGGAATATGTGTGTAGGTGAAGAGAAAGAGAGAGAGAGAGAATAGAAGAAAGATTATTTGAAGAAATTATAATTCTAAGTTGAGGGAGGAACACATGTAAATCAAATGGCCTGAAGGACTCTAAATTGAGCAAGAGAATACATTGTAAAGAAATGTTATAATCTAATTGTAAAGAGTCAAAAAGAAAGAATTTTGAAATCAACAATATAAAAGCAACTCGTCATATATTAGAATCTTCCAAAAGACAAAAACATAAATTTATCAACAGACATCATTTAAACCAAGAAGGAATGGTAATATATTTCAGATGATGAAAAAAATAAATATCAACCAAGAAAATTTTGTCCAACAAAATCATAATACAAAAGTGAATGTAAAATAAAGACATTCCTAGGAAAAGAAATCTGAAAACCTTCATCACTAGGAGACACACCTTTCAAGGGCCACTTAGAGATATCCTTCAAATGAGAGCATAAGAAAATGGAAAGTTGGGCCAGGGAGTTAGCTCAGTGATTCTGGTGCCTGTTTTGCAAGCGCAGGGACCCTGGTTTGATTCCCTGGTAACTACATACAGTGCTGGGTGTGGAAACTCACGCCCAGCAGCAATCAGTACCACATACCACAATGCCAGGTGTGGTGGCTCACGCCTGTAATCCCAGAACTCAGGAGGCAGAGGCAGGAGGATTGCTGTGATGTGAGTTTGAGGCTGAGCTCAGGGCCAGCCTGAACTACAAAGCGAGACCTTGTCTCAAAAAACAAAAAAACAAAAAATAAAACAACAACAACAAAAAAGAAAATGCAAAGTTCATGGAATATACATAATATTGCAGTACATATATGTGTAAGCCATATATATATATATATACTGTAATATAATATATATGACATATATATTGCTGTAATACTACCTATAATATTACTGTATGAATGGCTGTACAATAAGAAAAGATAGATTCATGACATCAGTTACATAAAATATGTGTATGAAGAGGAAGAAGATGAGAGTTTACATGTACAATTAAAGTTAAGGTGCTATCAACCTAAAATACAGTGTTATAACTCTGTTTCTATGTAAATCACAAAATAACTAACTGTCTAAAGATACTCAGGAGAAAATGAAGGAGAGCATGATGTCACTAACATGAAGTGGTGAGGATGAAGGAAAGATAAAAATACAAGGAAACAAGAAAAGATAACTAGAAGAATAGATACTAAGCATATTATAGGGGGAAAAAAAACCCCAGGACATCATACGTACTAGACAAGTGCCACACCACTGAGCTGTGCCTCTAATCTTATAAATAAAATCAATAATAAAAATAAGTCCCTTTCTATCAGTAATTCCTTTATAATTAAATCGACTTTCATCTCCGCTTAAAAAATATAAAATGACTGAGTGAAGATTTAAAAAATCACCATTGGACTATGGGATCTCCAGAAGAAACTCACTTTGATTTAATGAATACACTTGGACTAGATGTGGAAGAATAGTAGCAAGTACTTTTTTATTCAAATCTTTATTGCTACATTATAAATATACATCATCATTGCATTCAGCATTAAGAGTTTGCACCAGAATATGAAACGACTTGATTCTCATTTTTCCAATTTGTTTACCCACCCTGAACCCCCTACCCCCTTATACACATAAGATCTGTTTCTTTTTTAATTATTACTATCAAAAATACTTTTTATATGAGTATATACTAAGCCATAAAGAGAAGAATTAGCCTCGCTGTCCTGAGAAAATCAACTTTAAGTCAACAAATACCATAGCAGACAAATAATAACTTTTTTCTTTAAAAAAGGGTCTATTTGTCAGAAAGTTTAAAACAATAAAG
The DNA here is from genome assembly GCA_004026965.1 of Petromus typicus. NCBI lineage: Eukaryota > Metazoa > Chordata > Mammalia > Rodentia > Petromuridae > Petromus > Petromus typicus. The sequence continues at coordinate 22,022 of PVIR01000835.1, read as the reverse complement.
TTATACATACAAAATGCTGGAACACTGAAATGTATGAAGCCAACTTTGACAGGACTGAAGAGAAAAATACATTGTTTATGCAGAAAATCTTAAGCTTTCTTCCAAACAGTGTTAAGGATAATGCACTAATTCAACACTTTCAAGATAAAAAATCAATATACAAGCACCAAATAATATATAATTATTTATAAGAATGAGTGACCCCTAAAAGAAATTTTAAATGTTACCCATCCTGGTAGGCATGAGAAAGAATAAAATACTTATACAGTTAGTTTTCAATATACACTGAAAACTATAGCCCATGGAAGAAAGAAACTTAAGATGACACATACAAACTAAAAGACATTTTTCAGCCATGGATTCAAAAGAGTTGATATTGCTAAGGTGTCTATGTATTGCAAGTGATCTACAGATTCATTGTAATCTCTATCAATATCACATGCCAATTTTTATTGCAGAATTTTAAAAGGCAAATCTTAAAATGTATATAGAACCACAATGTACCCCCAATAGAGCAATACATGCTTGTTCAAGTGCAATACACTAAACACCTCATATTTCTGACATTAAGACATATCACAAAGCTACCGAGAGAAAAACACTATGATTTAATATAAAAATAGACATGTAGACCAATGAAACTGAATACAATCCAAAAATAAACTCTTTTATATATAGTCAAATGATTTGCAACAAGATGTCAATAAACAATGGGGAAAGAGTAAAGTATTCAACAAATGGTGATAAATATCCCATCAGAAGAATGAAAGCAGACCTATACGGTGGGACAAAATATTTGTAGACCGCACATATGATCGATTACTTTTGAAAATATACTTGGAACTTCTTTGCAGTAATAAACAAATCTAATAACATTTTTAAAAAATGACTTAAGAATTTGAATAGACATTGCTTCAAATAATAGATACAAAGGATCCACAGGTATATAAAAATATGCTCAATTCCATAATAATCACATAAATACAAATCAAAAGCACAATGAGACATCACTCCACCCTGTTATAGGATCCTGTTTTCGAAAACAAAAGAGAGTGAAGGATTAGCGATGTCATGGAGGAACTGGAACTCTCACACACTGCTAATAAGAATACAAATTGACATAGCCACTATGAGAAACAGTGTGGAAATTCTTTTAAAAAACTAACAGTTGAACTATAATTTGTTCCAACAATCCCACTGTTATTATTTAGGAAAAGAATTGAAGTCAGAATATCAAAGTAATGTATGTCATTTCTTGCTCCTTCACACTGCTTTATGCTTAATCATCTTGGCTGTCCTTCAGCCTTCTTCCTGGCTCTTTCTCACGTTCATCAGAGAGGCCTACTGCTTGATTTATATTCTTACTCTGAAGTTTTGCTATCCTATAGGAGTTTTTTAAAAAATACATGGTCTTTGAGGATGATTCACACATCTTTGCTCATCCCCTGGACCTTGTAAATTTCAGTGACTTTTGATCCACTCAACTTCAGCCACATCTTACTTGACTAACATCTGGACCTGGTTATCACTGAGAGGCCTTCTTTGTTCTGTAAAGTCTTGATACTGTACTTTCTCTTTCTTGTACTTCAAGTTCTTCCGTTGCATTATTCTTGCTCTTCTCTCTTGGCTGACATCTTTAAAACATCAGAGTGGCTCATAATCAACCCTACTGACTGTACACTTCCATATAATGTTGCTATGTTCATCCAGTATATCACTTCAGAATCCAAGATTTAATGTTATTTTAAGATGATGCATTTGGTGTGCTAAATATGAGTGCAGGGCTTGGAAAAACACTGGCTGGAATGCAGAGGCAGAGATATGGATTGATAGGCTCTGCCTAAGCTTTGGAATGACAATAGAACAAGGATGTAAAAAGTTTGCCTCAGTAAGTTGGCATGAAGGGAATCAACTACAGGGTCTCTGAGAGCAATAAACTTACTGTTTTGTTCTTCTTGATGTGCATGATTTCTAGGACATTTTCCTATTTTATATGAATTCCTACAGATGTGGCAAGGATTGAATGAAAGTTGTAAAAGGCTTCCTGCAGACAGGCAGCCCAAGAAACTCGAAACTAAGGCTCTGGAGGTGCTAGCTTTACAGCTAACACAGCACTACCCACCCAAGGTCAACTTGTACTTAAGGAGTAAAAGGGATGGATTAGATTCAAAGGAGGAGCACTGTACAGGATAGACCTACTGGAAGATGTGGTTTGCAGATGAGCTAAGAATACTTAAAATCTAACTCCAAGTCAAATAAAACCCTTAAGCAAAAACAATTTGGCTCAGTGCTGGGGTGTTTATCTGTGGAGAGAAGCTCAGCTTGATGTGACTTCCAAACTGTAATTATTTCTCTAACATTTCAAGTCCGCCTGCTAAGTAGAGGAAAAGAGATCCATTGGTTTTCATTGTGTTAGAAGTTTCAGTCCAGAATCTCCTGGTGCAAAGTCAGAAATGGCATGGTGGAAGGGTTGGTTGCTCAGAAAAAAAGCTAGTCAGAAGAGAAAGAAGAAAAGAGAAGGAGGGAGACACACCCTTCCAGATCAGGCCCCAGTGAATTCCCAGTTGGACTCCACTTGCAAACCCACACAGTCAGCCTCAGAGGCTTGACTGTCTGTGAAGGCTCAAGGTTAGAAGAATCCATCAGCAGTGAGTACAGTGTCTCAGCCACCTTCTGAGCACAAGAGTTTTGTGGGAGATTTTTGATCTAAACCATAACCTAGTCTTTGGCAACAATTTTGTTTTTTATGTTTTTTCATTCAAATATTTATTGATATACTGTATGCACACATCATGATTGCATTCAACATTGAGAAGTTCTGCCAGTATATGACACAACTTAATTCTAATTGTTTTCCCATTCTGCTACTCACTCTGCAACCTTCCACCCCCTTTGTACATAAGCTTTGTTTCCTTTTTTATTACCATCACATTGTTTTTCCCTCGTTACTTACCACTATACCCTATTTCCTTTTAAATATTTTCTAATTCACAATATCTAATATATATATAGATATATAGATATATAGATATATAGATATATTTATACATACTAAGACTAATTTACATCTTCTTTTTCTCATACCAGAGAAATGATATGATATTTATACATGTGTGACCTACTTATTTCACTTATGAGGATGTCCTGAAGGTACAGGACATTTATACAGTCAGTACAAATGATTCAATCTTATCATTTTTATGGCAGGGTAATACTCCAATCTATAAAAGAATCATATCTTCTTTATCTAGTCTCTAATTGATGGCCATTTTGCTGTTTAGATTTAAACCTATCTCTTTCACCATGTACCAAGCTAAAATCAAAGTGGACTAGAGACCTAAATATTAAAACAGAAACACTAAATGTGCTGAAAAATAGGTTAGGTAAAACTCTTAAAGACATTGCCTTATGGAAAGACTTGATCCACAAACCCTCTATAGCATGAGAACTGGCAGAAGAAATCAACAAATGGGTTCTCATCCAAAGAAAATGTTTCTGCAAGGCAAAGGAAACCACCAAGAGAGTGAAAAGGCATCCAACAATATGGGAAAGAATCTTTCCCAGCTGTTTCTTAGACAAAGGGCTACTATCTAGAATATATAAGAAGCTTTAAAAAATCAGCCCACCCAATTTTAAAGACCCAGTTCAAAAATGGGAATCTGAAATAAACAGATACTTTTCAGAATAAGAAGTAAGATCAGTTAAGAAGCATATAAATAAATTCTCAACATCATTGGTCATTCAAGAGATGTAGATGAAAACAACACTTAGATGTCATCTCACTCCACAAAGAATGGCTACTATCTCAGAATTAGCCAGCAACAAATGTTAGTGAGGGTGCAGAGAAAAAGGAACCCTTCTACACTGTTGTTGGGAGTGTAGACTCATACAACCTCTCTGTTGGTGTAGACATTCCTCAAAAAACTAGGAGTAGAGGTCCCATTTGACCATGCTATTCCTTTGCTAGGTATATACAAAATAGAATTAAAGATTCCTATCACTGTGACATATATGCACCCATGTTTATAACAGCTCAATTTGTGATAGTAACTATTTTAGTTTTAAGTCCTTTGTCTTGCTGGAAGAATCCTGAGATAGTATTTTTTGTTTTGTTTTGTTTTGTTTGGTGACCAACATCTTCTGTCTGCCCTCAGTTCTATCCTGTCCCTGTCTTGATCTCTATCTCTCTCCTTTCAGGGTGCATGCTCTCACATGAGTATTGGCACCATGGTCCTCTGCCACATGCAGCACTTTAAAGTTGTCCTTACTGAAAGAAATGCCTGCCCTTCAGGATGACTCAAAATGCATCAAAATGAAGAATGTTATTATTCTTGTTAGGTTTAAAGGTAGTTTTTATTTAGCTCTATTAAGGAACACCTGCAACAATGCATAGGTTAAATGCATAATAGTGATGTGATAAAATCAGATTGCACTTAATATTTGTACCAAACATTCTTGGGACAAGAATGTGGTACTTCCCTTCAGCCTTAGGCTTCCCAGAATGGTCTACACTTTCTAGTCAAGCCTAGAGGAGATGAAATAAAGAAACCCCAACCCCATTTTGATGTGAGGAGAAAGCCATAGAAATACCTGGTCTATGGGATGGAATTAAAGAGAGCATGAAGGCAGGAAGTCAAGAAACTTAGTCTCAGTATTTATCAGCTGTCTGACCATGAGTAAGTTTATTAATTCCTAGGCAAACGTTCCTCAGACATTCATGTCCCTATGAACCAGCTGCTTACTGGAGATCATGTACAGATCCTAGTTAAAAGCAGATCTGTGCTGGGCCTGGGCTCCACATTGCCTAACAGCACCACATGGTGTTGATACATGGGTATGCTTATTAGATAGGCCCTCCATCTTTGTCTACGTGGGGATAAAGATTAGCAAGATGTATTTCTCTCAGAAATTTAAGAAGTCTTTATCGTTGTCCATTTTCCATTGGCTGGAGGACTGGTTGGATGCATGAGAAGGGCTAGAAAAGAACTTAGTAAAATTCTTCCACTGACTTTGGAGGTAAAAGAGAGAAGATGAAAGGAAAAATAAAAAGCAATGAAAATGGGAAAGAAAACTGCAAGTCAGTGACTCAGTGGAACAATACTTAAAAGAATTGTTTTTGCCATAGAATGAGAACAAGAAAGTTGAGAGTGATGTGTACAATCTAACCTGAGACACTAGGTCGAATCTCTTGCTGTTAGAATTACTTGCAGTCACTTTATTTTCATGGTAGCATTTTCTGCTTCTGCAGTGGATCTTGGAAAGAAATATTATCTTCATACATAGCTGTAAAAAGATAAATAGAGGAAGCACACTGATACCAGACTAAGTGTCAGCAGAAAGAAGAATCTGAGGCTACTATTACTGAATGAGCTTTTGAATTCAAAGTATTTGAGTAAGAAGATAGGATGAGGGTGTAGTCAGGGAGAGAATAGTTTGGACAAAGTAAAGAACATCCTTCAGAGGCAGATACACATATTATCCTCAGTTTAAAGAAGATGAAAACAAGGGTCAGAAAGGCACTTCCAATTACCAACAGTCGCCCAGAAGATAAATACGGCCTTAATCCAAACCTAAGGTTTCTTTTGCTAAAAACCCAAGATCTTCATTTTTCACTGACTTCCCTGGATTGAAGTGGTACAAGGAAAGAGAGAGAAGTCCAATGGAAAGAAATTGAGTAATAGTAAAAATGCCAGTAGTAAACACACACAGAGGAACACACTCTTTTGAGCACTTCCCACAGAATCATCCAGGTTTCATAACACCCTTGTTTTACATGTTGAGAAATTAAGACACTACAGATTAAGTAATTTGCCTAAGGTTATACAACCAATAAGAATTTGCATAAGAGCAATTGGCTTGACTCACATTTTGAAAATACAGGTATAGAAGGGAAGGGGAGAGAGGATGAGCTACTTGAATCTTCTAAACGAGACAAATAGTTAACAATCATGGAATTAGAATAACAATCATAAAATAACAATCATGGAATTAGAACCAGGGGTTCTAGCCTCCCTGTATGGTCAGGTGATCTTGGGTCAAAATATGTAATCTTCCTTTCTCATCTCCTTTACTCTTCCTTAAATCAGGGAGAAACCAAAAACTAAACTAATAAAACAACTGTAATTAGGATCCTCATCTTTTGAATTCAAAGCAAAACTGCAAAAGCAGCTAAAGGAACTTTCTCAAATGAAAAGCAAACTATTTTGGATAACAAAAAGTATGCTAATTAAAATGATTGATATGTTATTTTGTTATTGACTTACGTTACCTTGTTAGAGTTTCATTCATTTCTTGTTGACTAATGAGCTCATTGAAATAAAGGCCTGGATTTAGATTGAATTTTAATTTTCTTTAGGGTTTCTGTGTTCTTATATTTCACTGCAGTTGTTAAGCAACCCTGAAAGTTTACTATGTTCTGTTTAATTTGAAACTAGAAAGACAAAGGGAAGAAAAGAATTTGTAATCTGACGGAGACATGGAGCCCTGTTTGTTGGTGCTTGATGACTGTTTAAATTAATGGAATTTTCCTTCCCTTAATAATAAACACATTATCATCAAAGAGACAGAATCGCTCTTTGCCAAGTATGATCACTGATAAATGGTAAGAAAAGTTCTCAGCACTAACTATCTTCCTGACTGTTTAATTTTTTTAAATTTGAAAATAGGACTAGAATTCAACGTTATTCTTTGTTGAATGTGAAGTTGACTGTGAGACTTGGACTCTCTGAGCCTCCAACAGCTCTGCTGCTAGGACACCTGCCCTCCTTTTCCCACAGGAATGGAGCAGCAGGGTCTGAAAGATGCATACACCCCAGGAATGTGGGGTCTTTTTAATAGTTTTTCTAACTTGGGGCCTTCATTCTACAGGAAAATACACCTTCACAAATTAAAAAGAAAGAATTGGCCTCCGAATTTCCATCCCTGATAACAAGAGAGAACAATGTCTTTGGAAAGAATAGGTAGTCTAAAGCTAACTTACTAAATAATTTTTAAAATTGTTTTTCTTGATCACTCTTGCTCAGGGAATTACCAATTTATGAATGTTTACAAGGCAGTAAATCTCAGCTTAGTTAATTTATTGGGTTTTTCCCCAAAATTTTATAGTATTTTAAATGTTTGTTTTAACTTATATTTCTTCTTTCATGGGAACACAAGTTTGTAGGGACTTAGGGTCTAGCTGTAGCTTTGTTCTAGTGTATATTCTTTTACCTCTATTCATTTGTGTACCTAATTGGTGTTAGCTTCTTCATTTAATTTACTCTCAAGGTCTTGATGAAAAACCAATTTAGTTGGTTGTGGAAGTATTTTGTAATTTAAACACTTATTATATAAAAGTCACATAAACTCAAACATGAATATTTGTTGTTAAGAGCAGATGTTTATAGTATTATTCAATAAGTATGACAGAATAAATATTTTGACACCTCAGTAAAAGTGAGGGCAGAGGAATATGATTTATAATTAATGGTTATGTGTCATATTCTCTGCATGTGGCTTTATTTACTAGAGCAACTCTATAATTCACATATAAACTATATTCTTTTTTTACAAATAAGGACACAGAGGTCACAAGAAGTTAAAAACCCAAGCTGGTAGCTCCAAAGCCTGTGCTGTGACTCTGTCTTTTAGAGATTTCTTTCTCTGAAGGGTTTCATGCACACGTCGGGCAGGTCTGAACCTGCAAGTGGTACAAAGTGCCACACAGAATACTGTGGCTGATGATCTCTTACGTTTTTTTCCAGCACTAGATCATTGTTTTTGTGTTGTTCTGAACTTACTTGATAGACATTTCTTGTATAAATGCTTCTTAAGAGTGAGAATATCATTGAAAATAATCACATTGCAGTATAGTCACTCATTATTGTACATATGTGTGTGTACAATAAAAATGCTTGTGTGTGTGTGTGTGTGTGTGTGTGTGTGTGTGTGTGTGTTTCTGGAAGGAGTTCTAAGTAAGTCTTTTCCTTCCCTTTTAATTCAAAGGTGTGTCTTGAAATAAAACTGTTAAACAGAGTACAAATATTACTAAATTGAGATGCTAGCATTTAAAAATCATTCCTGGCCTTTTTAATATGTTTTGTTGTTTTCTCTGACAAATCATATCATTCTTTTCAATATTTATGTATTAATGTAATCTTTTTCTGATTGAGTGACTTCCATTGAGCCACAAATGTTTGTAGTATCATACTTTTCACATTAAATTATGTTTCAGAGTGATGAGTGGATCATATCACACAGAACACCAGGGTGATGTGGGAGCTGTAACTTCTTTCAGACCTTTGAGGTCTTTGTTTAACAACAGCAGTTAGGAAGATGAAGGAAACTCTCAGCCCACAGACACTATTTGAATTATTCCCACACAAGCATGATTTGGGGGTGATCCCATGTAATTCACATCATTTAATGTTAACAGAAATCCGATACAAAGGCATTGATATCCCCTTGACAATGACTGGCCAAGACAGAAAGCAATCTCACTGATAATTTAGCACAAAGGTAGAAACTAGAGTCACTTTGAGAGTTTTTAAATACACAGTGGTCTGTGTTTTAAATTCCAGATAGAATTTACCAGAGCAAGAACACCTTGAGATGAATGTCTTTCATTCATAGTCTTTATTGTTTACCCAACCATCTGTCATGTCACTTTAAAGTCAGTTCTATGTGGTATAAATTACAACATTGGTGGTTCTTTGTCATTTAGGCCTTACATTCAGAAGCAGTTATCGAGTGTCAGTAACACACTACAAATAATATACTCTGTTGCCATGTTCATGATCTTACTTCTCTGAGAGACTTAGTTTCCATTATGAAAGAGTAGGTGATTTGGAATCCAACAATTCATATCAATCTAATCTCTGCCACATACAGGTTATGGAGCTTTGCAAGTTTTCTAGATAAGCACATAAGCCTCAGTTTCCCTACATATAATATAGAGATACAGATCTCAAAAATTTGACATAGTGAGCTCAGGGCCATTGCATCTCAAAGTATTTGAAGATGCACTATAACAAGTACCAAATAAAAGGTCACATTGGACATTATCAATATTTGACACATAAGAAAGAAATTCAAGTTCATGGTGATTACAATTTCACATCATTCTTAAATTCCAAAAATCTTAAAATTCCCTGAGGGAGGCTGGTTTCTAGTTTATGTTAGCTGCATTTTGAAGCGCGGTCTTTAATTCATGCTGTTCAATTATGTAACCATACGATTCAGAGGATCATTTTCGTTTACCTTCTACATCCTTGCTTTGCTGGTTCAGTCCTCTCCGCATTCACCTGCTGTATAGAATTGAATTCTGAATATGGGCTTCTCTTTGGATTTTCTGCCAATTCATTTAATAATAGCAGTCAGATGAGTCTCCAATACTTTTTCTCTGGACTTCCTGCTTCTTGATACTTGAACCTCATGTTTCCATTGAATTCTATGTATGCAGTCTGGTCCTTGTGAGACTCTGTCATGAATTTTGTGAATGTGAGTGGCTGCCACTCATCCTGGCTCCAGTAGAAAAGCTACTGTGAGACTCCTCATTTGTAGAGAAGAAAAGACATTCCTGGGAAGGTAATTTCCCCATGTGGTTTCTTGGTGTGATCATTCACTCAGCTTATCTAGAGCAAAAAGAAGAGCTGGTGCACAGGCCTCTTCTGACCTAAGACCTTTGGAACCAGGAACTAAAACTAGTTACCACCTGCAGTGAACAGCATTTGTATCATTTGCTTCTCTTTCATGGCCAAATTGGAAAGTAGATGGTATTCCTCCCATTGTAGCATTACAAATGAAAGGCTCTGACAATGACTTTTTTGTATTTCCTCTCACTCCCAAAGTGAAGCAAATTGAAGGTTGAATAGTGACAAGGAAGCTGAGTCCTTTGCCACAAATTACCTACATTTAGAGCCAGGAGTGAATAGAAGCACTCCAAATTAAATTTGCTCTGCCAAAGCCTGCAAGCAGCAGTGTGGTAGCACACAGCATTTCTAGTGCTAAACTGATCCTAGAGCCCACTTCCCTGGGCAAGAAACTTCTGTATGCACACTTGTATTATGGGACAGATCCCACAGACCCATCTGAGCAGCCTACAGAGCCAGTGTGGGAATTCAAGATGCTGCTGCTTAGCCTCAGTCAAAATGTTGCTTGTAATCGAAACTGTTTTAGGTCTTACAGAGCTGATATTTATATGAAGGATATAATTTTTTAAAGACTTCTTTAGAATAGAATAAATGAAAAATTTCCTGAGACCCTCCTGTGTACCATACACTTGCCTAGTCCTTTCGTATTCATTTATTTTTTTTACTTTGTTGGTATTATTTTCTTGTGTTTTTAAATAGGAGAAACCCTGTGTTTGAGAGGTTCAGCACTTGGACCGCAGTCACAAAAGAGCTGCACAATGTAATTGTCATTTAAGGGAACTCTGGTTGATGCTGTAGAGATAGGAAGAAAAGACTGAAAATATGACTCTCTGTAATTGTGTGACTAGAACAAATTTCTCTTCCTCTTGATTGTATATCTCTAGCTAAGAAGCAGGATTAATACCTGGCTGTTTTAAGGATTAACTGAACATACTATGAAAACGCTTAACATTTTCCTTGGCATACCTCTAGTCTTTGGTAAATGTTATTTAGCTGCCTTATGGGGAGTAGTGTTCATGCCAAAACGAGGATTGATTTTAGTTTGATTCCCAAGTCTAAATGTTTCATTATACCACAAGTCCTAGAGGACAATCATTTCTCTTCCTAGGAAATCTTCCTCTTCTACATACTAGTTATGAACTTAATATTTCTCTCATTTTCCTTTGTCAGAGGTCTGAAATGGGCTTAGAAAGATGATACATGAAATCATAATAAATCTGTTAAATTCTGAGTTATCATGTTGTTAGTCTTACAAATTTTTCCCCTTCTTGGCAAGTTTTTCTGTAGACTAAATTCTTTTACATTCCACAAATGTACTCTGTGCTGTTTTGTCTGAGTGGAAAGCATTACGGTAGCCTTCAGTTAGAAATGAGGAAAGAAGACTTGTTCCTGGATTCTCTGGAGGGCCATTTCCAACCATAGTAAGGTGTATGAAGGAAGCTTGTCAGCTCTCCTCAGCAGAGGACACACACCACCTTTGGGAGATGGAAAGATGGATGTCCCTGGAATTATATAGGAAACTTTAAGAAAGAAATGACTGATGACAGTGACAAAATAAGGATCTTCGCATTCACTCATTCTCTGTATGCTTAGTTTTTGGTATATTGATGATGAACTTAGAAAAAGTTGAAGTCAAAGAATTTGAGGACTTGCTACCAAAAAAAAAAAAAAAAAAAGATGGTGTGATCTAGAGTCAAAAATCTTGAATTTGATGGGGGCTGAGGATTTAGCTCAATGGTTCTGGTGCCTGATTTGCAAGTGCAAGGGTCCAGGTTGGATCCCCAGTAACCACATACAGCAATACTGGATGTGAACACTCACCCCCACCAGCAATAAGAATCACATACCATAGTCCTGGGTGTGGTGGCTCAGGCCTGTAATCTCAGCATTAGAGAGGCAGAGGCAGGAGGATTGCTGTAATGTGAGTCTGAGGCTGAGCTAGGAGCAAGCCTGAACTACAGAATGAGACTCTGTCTAAAAAAAAAAAAAAAGGGCGGGGCGGGACTTAGCTCAGTGGTTCTGGTGCCTGTCTTGCAAGTGCAAGGATCAGGGTTCGATTCACCCAGTAACCACATACAATCCTGGGCGTGGAGACACACACCCAGCAGCAATCAGTACCACATACCACAGTGCCAGGCCTGGTGGCTCACTCCTATAATCCCAGCACTCAGGAGGCAGAGGCAGGAGAATTGCTGTGATGTGAGTTTGAGGCTGAGCTCAGGGCCAGCCTGAACTACAAATTGAGACCCTGTCTCAAAAAAAAAAAAAAAAAAAAAAAAAAAGAAAGTCTTGAATTTAAAAGCTGAGTCTGACAGTGAGTAGCATTATCACTTTGTGCAAATCATTTCCTCGTCTGAACTTTCCTATTCTGTAGAAAATAGCAATATTTTAATAACAAAATGTAAAAAACAACTTGCGATCTTGTTTCTCTTCTAACTCTCAGAGTTGGGATGACTCCATAATAATCACATGCCCATGAAAAGGTTTTAGCGGGACTTACAGTAAATCAGGAAATATCTGAATATCTTGTGCTAGATGCAGTTTAACTTTCTAAAATAGTGAACTAAAATAATTGTTATTTCTTTTGTTATCATTGTGGCTAAAATATTAGCTCCCCACGGTCTGCTGTTAACTTTAGAGCAAGATTTGATGCTTCTCCTGGAACATGAATCCCCATTTCTGGTTTATCTTCACACTTTCACACGTCCAGCCACTCACTGTCCTCTGAACTTTCCAAACTCGACCACATCTTTGCATTTTCACTGGTGCTGTGGATTCTCTCCGAGTACTTCTCCCTTTCCTGACTGACCATCTATCTAAACCTCACTCACATCTCAGGTATTTGGATCAAGATTTAAAGGCACATAAACTTAGCTCCAAATTCATCTTCTTTTTATAATATTAAGTATTTAGATTCTCAGGGCTTCTCCAACGTTAACACGCATGCGCGACACTGAGCGCTCTTGAGGAAACGTAAATTTTGAGTGTCTGTGTTCCTCACAGGCTTCCAGGTAGGGCGGATGCCTGGATCTCTGGGTCACACTTTGAGCAGCAAGGTCCTGGAATCCTTACTCTGGGCCTAAACTTCATTGCCAGCAACATACAACCACGTTATCTTAAACAAAAATTCATTGGCAAATTCTTCTCTGCTGATACGCAGGGAAAATGCCTGCTGTTTTTAACTAAGTAAGAGACAAGAATTGAGACAAGTCACTCATGCTTCTTGAGCCCAGTTTTCTTTTCTTTTCTTAAAAATAATTTGAGTTTATCGGTATATTTTAGAAGTATATTATGATCACATTCCTCATTAGGAATTTGAACCTATAAACAATATATCATTAGTTTTATTTTCTCCCATTCCCTTGTCCTCCTTACAGTCTCCTACCCCCTATATACAGTAGCTTTGTTTCCATTTTTTCCTTCTTATCATCAAACTTTTTTCTGTCCTTTCTTTGCTTTACACAAACACACACACACACACACACACACACACAGAGAGAGAGAGAGAGAGAGAGAGAGAGAGAGAGAATTCCCCATTCCTTTTGAGCACTTCTTTCATATTTTGCAATACCTGTCGCACATTCTGGACCTTGTTTTGCAGCGCTATTTTAAAGTAATTCCTTTCCACCTATTGACTTTATCTTTATTTTCTTTTTTCATCCTTTTAGAAGATTCTTTCTAAGGGGATTGTTGGTGCGGAAAAACAGTGTCACAGGCAGCTGACTTGTTTTGCTTGTCAGAGTCTCTGCTAAATTCGAGTTAAATGTTCCAGAATCAGAACCTCCAGGGAGGAGACACCCCAGGCACTACTGCTTATTGCTCTCTGCTCTTCAGGTGGTGTATTTCTTGGGCACCACTTTCTCTTTGTTTCATAGGTTTTTATCTTCTCTGTCTCTTATGACATATGAACAGCAGCACAGACTTTGAAGACAAGAGCTTGATGGAGTGTAGTTATTGCTGATTCTGTGTTGCTTTGCTCTCTGAGACAACATTTTATAGTATGATAGACTACCAAGTAGAATGAAGAATAAGAAAAAGAGACAGGAGAAAAGGCAGAAAAACAGGAGGAAAGAAGAGAAGGGGAAGGACAGCATTATCTTCCTAAGTTTTGGGAAACTTGGGTCTAATGAGTTCAAATACAGTGTCTGGTTTATAGTTTAGATTTAATAAATGTTTACTACTCTCCAGCCTATCCTTAGTCATTTCTCTATATTTCTTCTCTTGCTTTCCAAAATCTTAGAAAAATCTATCTATCTATCTATATATATATATATATATATATATATATATACACACACACATATATGCTCACACAAATATACATATATATATGCATATATATATGTGTACAAACACATATGCATACACACACACATATGGATAAACAAAATCCAATGGAGAATAACTTTAGAAAGAAAGAGAAAGACATGACTAATGTGCTGAGGGTAAGATATGCACCAAAAATATATACAAACCTGAGGAAAAGAAAAATAGTGTGACTAGAGGAATTTAGATGGGGCAGAGTATCCTGTCACCTAGTGTTTTGTGGTGCTATCATAGTAGTCTTAATCTTCCCAACACCCCTGTAAAGCAGATACAACCCTCTCCAGCTGCAGATCTGAAAACTGGCTCTAAATGTAAATTACTTTGTTTAGAATCCTAAACAGCAGATTAAAAGACATGTTGATGGTGCTTGAACTAAGGTTTTCTTTACAATAAAATCTGTTCCTTTATTTCCTTCTACTTCCCTATTGATGTTTAGAAAAACTACTTCCTTTTCAACTCTATTTTCTTCCCCTTTTTATCCCCACCTTTTTGCTGTTAGAAGGTTTCCCAAAGCAGTCTGCTTCCTCCTGCACCAGCTCTGCCACCACACATTTCAACACACGTGCTACAGTTTAGAAAACATTTACTACGAGCCCACTGGGGTGCCAACTATAGTGTTAAGTGCTAAAGAAACAAATGAGTAACTTGTTTTGCTAAAAGAACTTATACCTACACTCTAGATTCCAGAAGGTGAAACTAAACAAAACCGATACATTTGGTTAGGCGCAGTTAGAAAGTGAGTTGTACGCATGCGCTGGCGCTGCTGCACACACGGGAGGGCTTGGAGAGGACTTTGCAGGAATGTTGAGGGTGGAGGGCTGGAGCCAGTCCCTGCAGAATAGTACCGACACAGAGCCGAGGGAGTGAAGCAGCTCCCTGTAGGCAGAACTGCCGACCAACGGCTATTTCATGGGCAGTGAGTGACTTTGGAGACCGAGGAGACCGGGCAGGAGGGAGACTGTAACACTTAAGGATGAGTGTGAGCATACACCAAAGGCGGAAGAGAGACGCCGTGTCCTCCTCCACACGAGGCGAATCATCCCCTGCGTCTACAGGGTGGGACTAGCATTTTGTGTACAGACCAGAGACTACTTATTCAGGCCTGTAGACTACATAAGGGCCTCTCATGGGTTATTTTTCTTCTTTTTGAATTTTAAGTAGTTTTTTGTTAATATAGAAATCATTCCTTACTGGTCAGTATACAAAAGCACGATGTAGGCCACAGGGACTAGAGGCTGTGGTTTGCTAAGTCCTGCTTTATATCACAATAAAGCAGGCCTCAGTTACATCGTAGTCTTAGGCTTCAGTCTTCCCCTTGCTCATGTTTTTTCTTACAAGTGTTAAGTTAGTGTCAGTATATGTTGTCTCCTTTAATTTGTACAGCAGCCTATTTGTAAATTATAGAGGGCTAATGAAGTTTTAAAAATTGAGTAAACCCTGAAGACTACTAAGAATACTATATTTCCCCCATCCCCAATTGCCATTCCAGATCTGTTAATTATTTTAAAGGTAAATCGATTAGACTTTTATTGGAGGACATAATTTAGCCCTAATGTGCTCAAGTTCTGTTGTGCATAAGAATTACTGAAGAGGATTTTGTACCTCCAGGCCCTGAATGAATCGCGTACTTCCTGAGCAATGTAAGGATTTTTCAAAGCTAGTTTAAACTATGAGACATTTTTATCTATCTGCTGACTTTTCAAGGAAATATCATTCCTGGTAAGGAGAGTGTGGTAGAGTGAGACATGAGTTTCCTGGCCTAGGTGATGAATCTCTAGAAATGCAAGGCTATCTACATCAGTCAAGGTTACTCTTGTTTATCTGTTTTGAGGCTGAGTCATACATCAGGAAGTTGACAAAACACTCCAGCATGTTTTCACTTACACCATGACCAAATCTGTCCTCCCAGTCTTCACAAGCAAGAATTTATTTTGTTAGTGCTGTATCTCTCCTACCAGGTCAATATTATATGCTTACCTCTTTCAGCATCTTCATATTAAGACTCTGCCTAAGCTTCGAAGGTCATCTTGAAGGCCGGTTTTATCATCTATCGCTTTGTCTGTTCTTGCTCACTTAGACTCTTGGTGTTAGGAAGTCCTCAGAGGACTTCTGCTCACTAAGGTCTCAGCTGGCACTGCAGGGCCCTGTCACTTAGCCACCCCTCTCCACTTGTGTACTTCCATTGTCTTGGAATGTGCATGGGAACCAGTATCCCCACAGCATATTGAAGAGCTCTAATCAATGAGAAAAATGGATGAATGAAAGGAGGCAACATGGCCACCAAGCTATCAGAAGTTACTGTACATAGTCTCATTCTCAAATAGCTAGAGCTGATCAATTAACTTTATAAACATGAAAAAATGAAAAATTTAAAATGTTAATGTATCTATTTCCCTAGCTGCTGAGAAGTGAAATTAAAATTAATTGCTACTGTGATTTTTTTGTGTCCAGTGATGTTTCCCTGATTCCACAGATGCCTCATTATAGGAAAAGAACTTTCTCAGCATTGAACCAAACCTCCCTCTTTATATTCTGTGCTCATTATGGCTCCTGGAACCACACACACTGCAGTGGTTCCCACTCCCATGGACAACATGTGTAGGATCAGATTTTCACATAAAATAAACGAGTTTAAATCTCAGCTCTTGTACTTATGTTATATGCGTGCTTGAGTCCTCACAGTTGTCTGACACTTATTTTCCTTAGGTATAATTATAATTATCAACAGGTATAAAAATTTGGGGGCTGTTGTTTGGTGGAGAAACATGTACCTAGCATAGGTAAGACTATTGATTTGGTCCTCACCACAATTTTTAATAATAAGAAGAAGTTGTTACAATAGACCCTGACTCCTGGTTAGTGTTGCTGGGAGAATAAGGTGCTATGACAAGAGTCTAGAAGAAGGTCAGGGGGTGCGCTGCTCACCTTGTGAGCCCCACCTCATGCTTCAATCCCATCTTCTTCAAAACAATAATGCACCCATGTACCGCGAAATGGTAGAAAGTCTCCTTTGTTTTTATTCATCCTACTCTGATATGGCCCCAATTTGTCTGTCTCCTATAGACAGTATTCATTAGTTAACAGCTAGCTTTCTTTTCCATTGAAAGAATTGTATGAGTTGTGAATGAAAGATATGGTGAATGTTTACATGAAAATTATTAACTGAGAGACATAACGTAATTAATCTCACTCAAAATTCCGTTCAAAATATTCTCCTTTGTTTTGAGCCCATTCATCCCCTCAGACTTGCCAGTTTCTGAAGCAGTTCTGGCAGTCCTCTGTTGTGTCTCTTCTTGTGATATTGTGGCTGCTGTCACATTCTGAGTCAATTAAAATAAATAAGGTGGATAAGGACACATGACAATGTCTTTACAACGCTGCCTTCCTGCTGGATAGCACTCGGCAGCTGCTTGCTGCACAGTTTTGATCACATGTTTAATGTCTTAGATGCTTATGAAAGAGTTCTTCCAGAGTTTCTTCAGAGAGTGGCAAAGATGATGGAATAAGAATTTTGAAGGGAATTAGTATCAGGATTCCTTTAACTAATATTTTTATTAATACTACATTTCAATCATATGTTTTATACTAAGAGTTCACAGGTAGGCTTGTAAATTCAGGAACAGTTTGAACCTATCACATGCTGCCTCTCTTGTCATGCTTCAGAGCTAACTGCCCCTTGTACATTTCCACTTCACCTGAATCTCCAGAGGGTTTTGTAACTTTCCTGGACCATGCAGAGTAGCAGGAATGGAAGCAGGACAGGAGGGTCCCCCTCCCGGTGCACTTGGCCTTTTGCTGTACTGTCTCACAGAGCCACTGAGGTGGTGGCAGTAAGGTCTGTCTCAGACATTCTAACTGCTGTCCAGGGTTATTTCTTTTACTGTTATTTTTAAGAATCCACAAATCCCCATGGATCAATTTTTACTACTTGGCCTGTTTCCCTCGGAAACACTAAGTTAACTTACATTAATGCTAACAAACCAGCATCTACAAATCTATGTCTCTACCTACAAAATGGAATAAGAGAAATATACTCAACTAGTTACTGAAAAACTAAACGTGGTGATTCAGTGGGTGTCCCGATTAGCATGTGGAACATCTGAATTATGTTTCTGTCTCCTTCCCTTCCTGTCTAGAGTATTTTCATTAAAAGAGAGTGAGCCAAAGGATCCTTAAATTATGTATTTACTCAGCCACAACTTGTGAACTGCCTAAGCATACGGCTTAATTTCTACATTGCGGAGGTGATGTACACGCACTCACTCTGTAATATTTTATAAAGTGTGAGAAGGGATGGAGGCACTAGGGAAGGATCCCAGAGAAGAAAGCCTAGTTTCTTAGAATGAGAAAAATTCTATGGGTGTTGAAGAATGAAAGAGTGATCTAGCTAGCAGAGGGAGGAAGGAGGCCTTCCAAACAGTCAGCCAGGAATAGTAATGGGTAAACGTGGAGGATACAAACATTGGCTGGCCTACTCATCCTACTAGCCTACAACTCCTAGGATGTTATATTTTCCATAACTTTTTTTTTGCTATTTTTCTATAATGTCCTAACAACCAAATAAAAATAAGTGAAGTTAAAACAAATACACCTATAAAATCACCCTAATGCAGTGTTTACCTTTTTATTTATTGTTTCCTAATCATTATTAAGATCTTATCAACTTTGATTTTCTTATACATTCACTATTGCTAAAAATTGAATCAGTTTCTATTGTCAGTGTTTATTATTTATTTCCTTTTGCTGACTACTAGTATTATATTTTAGATGTTGAAATTCTTAACTTTACATACATTCCAAGAAGGTAACTATCTTGTGAGACATACTATGAAATTTCCAAGTACATAAACTTTAATTAAATGACCTGCATTCAAATCCTGTTGCTATGAATATTGTCACTGTCACAGTACATAATTAAATTGTTTTTACTTTGATTTGTTTTTTTCTTCCCAATTAAATGAGGGTTAAGAGTACATTGTATTTTTAGTATTAAACTTAAAAAGTTGTACATAAAATCCTTAGCCCAAGTCTGAGCTACAGCTGCTATCACTGCCTATTTTTAAATAAATATAGTTATATGTTACTTACTCTTAGGTAGGATCAAAAATGGTTTCTTTCTTTACTTTAGATAGATTAGCTTTAGTAAGTTTCTTACAGAATCACAGTATATCTGATTTAGTTCATTCATTTGTTTAGTTTATGGAATGTTTACTTTGTCCTAAACACTATGTAGGGACTTGAGAGGCTTAGTGTATAGAGGGAGAAAAAGACAAAGCCCAATATGTCAGTGTGACACAACTGCTGTCCACTGCCAAGGGCTCCTCAAGGCTCTCAGGGACACAGAACCCCAGCATCTCACTGCAGTCCAGTACATCCTTGATCATCTGGCCCCGTCCCATTCATCCAGCCTCTTATACTCGACCTCACCCAACTCTGTCCCCTCTCTCTCACTCTGCCCTGGCTGGCCCTATACTCTGCTTTTGGTTCTTCTACTTGCTTCTCTTTCTGCCAACGACCCTCCCTTACTGCTTCCATCCATTTTCTGAGCTTAAATGTCATGTCTTCAGGGAGCCCCACTGCTATCCACTGGCCTGTTGTCCTGAATTTTCTGTCTCAGCACCTCATCCTTTCCATCCTCCACATGGCTACAGTTTGCACAGACAAGCCACTTTCAGCTGTGAGCCTGACATAGTCGGAGCCTAAGCTTTGTTCACGTGGCACCCTAAGTGTGCGGATGAGATAAAGGGCTACACACAATGCATACTGGTCCAATAAGAGTCGAGGAGATGATGGTATCTAGGTTGGGTCTCTGTGATGAATCAGAGTTCACCAAGGGGCCAAGGAGACATTAGTAGATGATATCATAATTTGGACCCAAATAAAAATGTGGGAGATATATATTTTAGGGTCAAATTCCAGCCTTGCTACTTACCAGCTATATGCACCTGAGAACAAATCATATCTGTTTTATGACCCAGATCATTTTCATTTGTGAAATGAAGATAATGAAACCTAATTGGGCACTTGTTGTGAGGCGTAGACCTTAGATATCCAAAGCAGGAGGATAAATAAAAATAAGCAGTTCATCACTTGTATGTTTGATGCGATGAAGAGAAGGATTAGCTGCATGCCTAAGAATTATTTCAGACCATGGCTCCTCATGTCTCAGTTAAGAGAGGGAGAGACAGTGACCCAACCCAAAGCCCTGAGGGAGTTTGAATCACTGCAAAGACTTTGGAAGTACAAAGGGACAACAGCAAGCTTTTCAAGGTGAAACATTTACAGTTTCTCTTTCCACGGTATCCAAAGGATGTAAAAATAGTGGGTGATTTTTATTTCAGGTACTTTCCCTAATACTGTATGGATAGTACTTCATTTAATCCTAATAAGGCTTCAGACTATTAGTGATTTGGCTTCAGAAAAGGAAAATGAGATAACTAGAAAATCTCTCCTATGAAAGTTGGTAGGTAGTAGTACTGACTCTTCAGCCTGATCCATCTGGCAGTTGTAGCCCATCCTCCTCACTGCTCCCATTGAGAAACACCCATGCAGTCAGTGCATATGATACTAGCTTGGGTTCAAATCCACATGCCTTAACTGTTCATCTGGCCTTAGCAAGTTTCCAAATCCTCCTGAGTCTATATGTCCTCATTTGAAAGGATAGAAGAACAATGATGTCGACTTTGAAGGGGACTGTGACATTTAATTAAGCTACCACATGCAGGATTCTCACCTTGCAGTTGAAGTTCAGTAAAAGGCAATGGGTATGACCACCTACAATAGTCCTGAAATCCACAAGCCGATCTTGATGTGGTTGAGATTTTACCAGCCTTGATGGTTTTTAATTGAGAAATATGCACCTGTGACAGGTAATCAATATGCTCATTTGGCAGTCAGGTTCCAGATGAAATAAAGCTAAATGATGATGCAATTAAAATACACAAACAAATCCCCACAGAAGCCAAACAGCCCCTACTGCCTTCTCTACCCTAATCAAGAGGCTGTGTTTAGGTGTCTGCAAGGCATTTCTCTCCATTGGTCTGGAAGGACTGAATAAACAGGCTGTCTTCTCCTCCCTCCCTCCCCTCCTCTTTTGCTATTTGATTTTCCTGTGTCAACCCTGAGGCTCATTTTCCCTCCAAAAAAGGAAGGGCAGTGCCTTGAGCCTGACTTACAGAGTGTGAGGATTCTGTACACCTTGTACACTTCGTTGACAAACACTATCTCTTGGAATTCACCTTCTCACGTCTTTGTTCATGGTGACAGGGTGTCAGTGGTGGTGATTTTACTGGAGAAACTGTTCAAGAGATTTTAACAGAGCCTGGGAAATAGCCCTGAAAATTTATTCTCATTTCTTTTGTGAAAGTCTGCAAATCACTAATTGACCAGATCAAATGTGTATCTCATCATCACATGCACAAACTTTTTTCAAACTTCTGTTTGAGTATTCATGACTAGCATATAAAACATATCATAGTGGTCACTGCCATTGAGTGTTGGTAAAACAGAAGCTCAGCCAAAATATAGATTTTTTATTTTTTAGCTTAAATACTGGATTCCTTATTTCTGAGCTCTGATTTGGACAAGTTCTGTTAGTCACAGTGTCCCAGTTTCCTCATTTATTCAAAGCAGATCTCACTGTACTTCACATGTGGTTTGGTAAGAGAGCTGAAAAACCTATAAAGTTCTGACTTTGCTGCTTTGTACACAAAGTGACCGCAATACTTCTTAGTTATAATTATTATTACCAATGGGAATTTTGAGTCAGACTTCAGAAACTAGAGTAATTTAGGTCAATCAACTTCTATATGGTATTTTCTGGTAGATTTGGGATATTACAAAGAATAAGGGCTTAAGAACCACAGAAATTTAATATTTAGGTCTCTTATCCACTTTGATTTTAGCTTGGTACATGGTGAAAGAGTTAGATCTAGTTTTAGCCTTTGGAAAGTTAAAACCCAGTTTTTCCAGCACCATTTGTTAAAGAGGCTATCTTTCCTCCATTGAGGATTTTTGGCTCCTTTGTCAAAGATGAGGTGGCTCAGTGTATCTGGAGTAGTTTCTGGA
>PVIR01000834.1:125294-138794 GCA_004026965.1 Petromus typicus | reverse complement strand
GTAACTGCATCTCAGTCTTTCAAAATCATCCAGACCAAGACCAACTGTGGCACAGCAATTGACAGGGAAGCTTATGGGAATAGGATTTGATTTAATTTAAATAAGCTTTATTTAATTTGAGTGGATTAAATTAGTTTTTTTCCTCAAGGGCTGGGAGTGCTGGACAGATGCCTATGGTAAGCTGAGGTTGTCTGTCACACATAGTAGACATAAGACACTGCTTCTTTGTACTTGTCGGGGTTAGATCATGCTGACACAAGACCTTTCCCTTTAGGAGCTCACCTGGAAAACAGTGAAAGGAAAGTAGCCATGCTCCCTACTGTGCGTGGGTCTTAGTCTACAGCCAGAGGTCAGCCAGGTGGCACCTTGAGCACTTTTTCACAAATCGAGGACAGTAAAACCTCAAGACAAATACCTAAACTTTCTTGTTTAAGTTACTATTAACTGCTTTGTTAGATAAAGTTGTTTTAACTGTGTTTTAGTTTCCTTTTAATAGGATGTAAAATACAATTTGTAAACACTTAGATTTTAGGGAATATCTTTTAAGGCAGCTATAGCATAATGTATATTTGATTCTTTCAGAGCCTTTCTTTGTGGACACTGCAATGAGAGATCTTGCTAAATTCAGGTACTGACCCCAGGTAGAGTGATCTCTAGAATCGATTTGACCTTTTAGATACTTTTGGGTCTTTTAGTGATCTCGAGAATTGATTTGACTTTTTAGATACTTTTGGGTCTTCTAGTGATCTCTAGAATTGATTTGACTTTTTAGGTGCTTTAGGGTCTTCTGGACACACAATAATGTACTATGAGAGTAAGAATAGTTCTCTTATTTCCTTTTAAATCTGTGTGCTTTTTATGTCTTTGTGTTGTCTATCCTACTATATAATATTAATTACAATGACTGAAGAGCGATATCTTTCCTTGTTCTCAATCTTAAGTAGAAAATCATGTTAATGTTTAGTAGGTGTGTTTGTAGATCTGTGGTGAATTTTTTTGTCAAATTTCTTTTGTAACAGTTGAAGTAAATTTTTTGGATTACTACCAGTTTGGATTTCTCTAATTCATTTGTCAGTACTGAGAAGTACTTGCATTTCTATCATTTATTGTAACAAATTTATTTCTATACATCGATGTATAGAAATTTAATACTTTAAATTTTGAAAAGTTTATTGATGATTTTTGCATCTTTTTATGAGGTATGCTAGTGTTCACTTTTATTTTATTGTAGTGTAAGTCCAGTTCTGATGGCTGAGTGATGTTGGGCTTAGAAAATGAGTGTCATGCTCTTAGAGGTTTGGGACTTGGGTTGGTGGATATTCACAACATGTGCAAAAACTCAACACACACTCTAATCTCATTCATGTGAAATGGTATTGTGTGTGTGTGTGTGTGTGTGTGTGTGCATGTGTGTGTGTGTGTGCACGCGCACGCACAGAAACTTTAGGGTACAACCAACTAAGCTGCTTAGGACTTCAACTTATTTTGTTCTTTGCTTCTTATGTGATTGTTTTCTATAGTGCACATATCAACTTTTTAAAAAAATATTATTTTAAACACACAAAAAGCAAAAGTGAGTGTTGGCCTTTGTCCTTTTAATACCTGTGAAATCAGTAATAGTACTCTTCTTTCATTATCAGGTTTTGTATTTGCATCTTCTCCTCCTTCTTTGTTTACCCTACTTACAAATGTATCAATTTAACTGATTTTTTTCCAAATATATAAGCTTTTAGTTTCATTGTTTTTCTCTATTCTATCATTGTTTACAATCTAATTGTGTCCTTTTGGTGTTAATTACTTCTTTCACTAGTTTTTACAGTCAAAAACATTTATTTTTTAGGCCTTCATTTTCTCTTACTGTATGCAGTAGTGTGCAAATATCCACTGAATAGTATTTACAGCTGCATTCTGTGGATTTAATAAATAGTCAAACCTTGAATTGTGGGTAACTTGTTCTGTGAGTGTTCTGTAAGTTAACTAAACATTTATAATCAATTTTAACTTGAAGTCTCCCAATATTAGTAGTCCATGACACCAAACATTTCATGATCACAACTGAACCAAAGGTTCCCCCTTTCTCTCGTATGCACATGCACATGCACACATACACACACACACACACACACACACACACACACACACATATATACACATGAGCACACACACTGGGAAATTATGGGTGATCATTTCCCAATAGGAAGAGGTTATGGTGATCTCTCCTGTTGAGGAAGAGGAGAAAAAGACAGAGGAGGAATCCTTCACTTCAAATGAAATTAGAATGATGTGTGAAATGTGGGAAGCAAGATCAAATTTTGTAGGAAAACACCGCCTGAGTAAGATTGCGGAAGAGCAAGCAATCAACCTAACAACAGTCAAGGTCATGTTTCCTCAAGTCCCCAAAAGGAGGCAAATGCAAGTGTCACTGGATAGGTTCCTGGTTAAAACTGTGTGAAAAAGAAGAATCCTTTGAGTTCAGAGAACAGCAACTCTCTTAGTGACGATGGAAGTCTCCTACACAGTAACCCTCCTCCCCCTTGCCTCCTTCATTCGTACCAGCCATGTAAGTTTCTAAAGGTAGCTGACGAACAATTTATTCATTTTTATTTATATTTTGTGTTTATCTTATTATTTTGTATTATATTATAATAATGTTATCATTTTTCTATAAATATTTTTGAGCTGTGGAACAAATCATCTGAGTTTCCACTGTTTCTTACTAGAGAAAACTACAGAAACAATTTGATAGAGAAGCACTTACAATTGCATGTGTTTCGGGAGTGAATATGCTTACAGACCAAACTGTCTTTCCTTTTTAATTTATGCTAAATATGTTTCATTAATTTTGAGAATTCATTGATCTGTAGCTTATTTAGTAGTATATTGTTGAACTGTAAATGTTTA
The DNA here is from genome assembly GCA_004026965.1 of Petromus typicus. Lineage (NCBI taxonomy): Eukaryota > Metazoa > Chordata > Mammalia > Rodentia > Petromuridae > Petromus > Petromus typicus. The sequence continues at coordinate 135,893 of PVIR01000834.1, read as the reverse complement.
ACTTCCCAGTTACCTCTCCGTGTTGATGGCCAGTTAATTATGTTTTGACATCAGAATATATTTTGTATGATTATATTCTTTCAAATTTAATATCTTTAAAATGCTGCTCTATGTTGTGCTCAGTACCCAAAACTGCACCCAGGGTGCTAGGAGTGGTCCCTCTGCCCTTCTTAGTGATGGAAGTCTGTTCCCCTCCTCCAGGCAGTGCCAGAGGAAGTGAGGTTGAAGCTTGTCCTCAAATTCCCTGATTCTCTCCTTAAAGGACATCATGGACTCTTAGAAGAAAAGCCAGCAGTACGACAGGCACCTTTCCTCAACTGCAACACCCAGAATCTTTCCCTCTCAAGGTCTCTCACATTCCGGTTTTGGCGTTTAGTGGGATGTCTGCTTTAACCATTCTACGAATTTACATAACATTTCAGCATATCTCCCCTCACAGAGGACATGCTTGGTGCCGGTGGTTCATCAATACAGGGACTTGTCTCCAGGTTTCAGAAGTCATAAATTTCTCATTTTCCTTCTCTAAAGGATCTCAGAATCATTGACTAAATTTTTTGCACCTCTTTGACCTTCTAAGTATCTGAACAAAAACATGAAATCTCATAAATTTATTAATTGAATATTATTTTATTTCCATTAATTATTCAACATTACAATGAACTTTTTCCAATGGTATAATAAATTCATGAGTTGTTTTCAGTATGAAGAGACTTCTGTGACTGCCACCAAAAAATATACAGAACAATTCCACCTTCCTCTAAATTCACTTGTGCTCCTACTAAACATTGATTCCTTCTACCACCCTATGGACCTTGTCAACCGCAGATCTGTGTGTTATCTGTGTGGCGCAGACTTAGCTGTCATGCAGTGGGCCTGGCACGTTCTATAATCCCTTGAATTCATCTTTGTTTACTCTTAATAATGTCTACAACCCCTGCACTGTCTCGGACACATCAGTCGCAGTTCCCTTTGTGTTACTGAGGAGAATTTCACTGTGTGTGTGCAGCAGTTTCTTTATCTACTTCTGCTGATTTGGGATGTTTCCGTTCTTTGTTTTTGACCACCCAAAATAAAGTCACTAGGAACATTAATGTAACTAAATTACTTTTAATTATTTGTAAACAGAAACTTATCCTCAATGGATAAATGTAGCTTCCACTCTGGAAGTATTTCCAAAAATAGTACCCAAATTATTATTGCACACACAAGTGAAATTGCTGGCTACATAACCATTTAGCACCCTGATGGGAAAACTTATTCAAAAGTATATAAATCAGCAGGCATTTATAAAACCATTGGTGATATGACATTAGAGTATAATCTTACATACCAAGTAATACTCTTGGTTACAGTAAAAGTGGAGCCTCAGATGGTATTTATCTTTTAAAGAGTGTTTGTTAATTACATATGTATTTTTGCTCTGACAAATTTCAGAGTTACTGTCCATTGCCAGAGAACTCTTTTTTTTATTGCTGTTATCAGAACAGCTGGTCAGTCTTGCTCATCCAGCAAACTTCCCAACAAGAGTCAGATCCTCCTGTATCCTATGCGCAACTGAAGGAAAAGCTAATCATGCTTATGAATGGGCTTACTTGTCTTTGCTTACGAAGAGGCAAATAACAAAACACTGTCTTTTGGGCCCACTATCTTCTGGGCGGGGGACTTAGCTCACCTATTCACCACCTTCCCCAGCACCTTATGACCACCTTTCTTCCCTGCTCTTTGAAGGTAAAGTTCCTAACCTTGCATGTGTAAATGAGATTATGATCTGTCTGCTTTCTGGTTCGGTTATTTAACATACTTTTGTCCATGTTATTTCTATCTTGTTCCCCAATGACATGATTTTCTTTGACATTTTAACAGTGAATAATAGTCCATTGTGGATATATACTCAATTAGTCTATCCATTGTTTATCCACCAGGAACTTTGAATCTAAAAGTCTGAAGCAGAAATTATATCCACGGGCATTCAGAGCTATTGCTATTTAATTAAGTATTTTTAGTTAAGAAAGTAAAATCTGTAGTGACCACTCATTGTTTAATCTTTTCTGTACCTAATCATTTGAATGTCACAACCTCCTGAATGCAGATCAGCTCCAATGAGGTATAATCTGGAAGGCAAACAATGGACAAAGCTAACTTGTCAAAAGTCATAAGTAGAAAGCAGAAGAACCAAAACTAGGCCCTTTTGGAACCCAGTCTCTTTGTGTTTCAATGATAGCTTGTATTTTCTCATCTAAGACGACACATTAAAAGTGCAAACACATGATGCAACACAACTAGAAAATAAGTTCTCTGAAATATCCAGTTCCAAATACTTAGAACTATAGGGCTTTTTAGCTAAGAGAAGCCTCTCTTTCTTTAGAGTACTCTGTTAAGTCCACTTATGTATCCCATTATGATATAATAAAATAGTGATTTATTAAATATAATAAAATAATATTATATATAACAATATAATAAAAATAGATTACAATTACTATGCAAAGAACCAGATTATAGACCAATGTAGCAGTCACATACAAAGCCACACCCATAGCATAGATTCTCATTTGAGGATGGGATGGTGGATCTTTATTTTCTGTTTGATTGGACTGAGACACGCTCAGTAAATCAAAGCACAGTTCTGGGTGTGTCTATACCTATCCACAGAGAAGATCGGACTATGAGTGTCTAATTTTATCAGTGGACTAATCCATTGACAAAGACATAATTCGATGGCCTTATAGAAGGTGATACAAACTTAGGTGGGACCTCATGGATGAAGCTACACCACTGAGGGTGTCACTTCCGACCAAGCAGACAGATGACTGTGCACTGAAACCTTTGAACCTGTGAGACAAGACATACCATGGCTCCTTTAAATTGTGTATGTCAGATACATCCTCTCAGAGGTGGCAAGATAACCATTCCCTCGGTCTTGGTGCTGAAGTTAAGAATTTAGTTTTGTACACAGACTGGTCCACACTGTACTCATGTAGAGTGTGCCTGGAGAGTCCATTTAAGAGTAAGTGTGAGAATCCTGGAGGGTGAGTCAAGTTCTCCTTCCAAACAAAAGTTGTGTAAACAAACCATTGAAAAATTCCTTTTATCATTGAGATCATCTGAATTTGCTTTCAGAAGCACACTGTCAATTTCCTTGCTGCTTGCACACTTGAAAACCCAATCTTGAGCTACAACAAATGGTGGATATACCTTTAAACTACCCCTTTCTACACTTAGGATTTGTAAATAGATTTTCAGAATCAAGAAGTTCTAGAAAATAACATGATAACTTGTCAACCATTCATAATGTTGTCATGTTAAAGTATTTTTAAATCTCATACAGTGTCCTCAGGATTTTCCTTTTATTATTCATACACATCACAGAATTTACTCACAAAAATGACATAACTTCAAAAACGTGTTCCTCTTTTATAAAAAAAATTAATCTGTTACTTTCCTTCATGGTTACTTATCATCTTCTGAAATATATAAACTCAACTGTCTTGTGTTTCAAATGTAAAAAAATATGTATAATTACTCATGCAAACTTGCAAGGTTTGAAAAAAGAATAAGCAGAAATTATTAAAACTTTACTTAATAAATCTTAGAGTCTGTGAATACTAACAGCATTCACCAAATATACTCATCTTCTTAATCATGGGAATGATAAAAAATTGTTCAGCTCTCTGTACTCTAGCTTTTTCCAATGAACAATGAAATAAAGTGTTTAGAATTCTTTCCTGAAGTTGCATTTTCTTTCTGTAGGAGCACAGAGAAAAACCTAAGAGTTTAGTATGCAGAGCTGTAGATCCATAGGTTAGTGACTTTGACAAAATGGTTGGAAATCTTTACTATCAGGAACACCAGTGTCTTTGTCTAGAACACCAGTGTCTAGAAGTTTGGAGGGTTTATTTGTGTGCTTCTTTTTTATTTTTGAATAAAAGATAGGGCAAGATAGTTCTCTAGTGGTTCATCAATTATCCAAGCGTATTCAGAAAGAAAATTTTAAAACAAATAAACTCACATAAGCATTAAAGACAGGCTTATTTTTCTAGAAGGCTTACTGTTTATTGTTCATCAAATCAAACCCTGAAAAGATGTTTAATTGTCTGAATTGATTTGAAGGATTATAGAATAATGCAGTTTAAATGAAACATTGTAATATGTTTTTCCAGTAACTTAATTTCACAAGTCATGTACGTGACATTCAAGCACAATAGAGTAAAAACAAATCATACTGAAAATCTCTAAATGTGGCTTCACTCAACTGCCTCCTGTGAAAAAAGCAAAAAATAAGTTGAAAATTTCTTCTAAAAAAACCACAGTATACTATTGGATCTATCTATTTATTTTGCTATTTCTATGAATAGACATTTGAAGAAAGCTTAGAAGCAGGATTTCAGGATGAATAAATTAGAGTAAGAACTGGAAAAAAGGTGGAAGGAAGCACAGGCACTTAAAAGACTCTGAAATCACTACAGAAAAAAACATTTCAACAAAGGCCTTGGTTTGAATAGTCAATTTCAGTAGACAGTAAAATTACAGGATGGGTCTCTATAACCAATTATAAAATGCCCTGGGATAATGTTCCTCCTTTGATGAGGCTGTTTTGTTTTACACATTTATCAGGAGCTATAAATTAAAACCACAAGCTCTCTAACAGACAAGTATAAATGATTCTCCAAATGTCAATTTAAACACAATCCATTCTAAATCAAAGTCACTGTGGTTTGCTTTCCAAATCTTTCCCTGGTGTGAATCCTTACTTACAACTGCAGAAATAATTTAAGATCAAAATGAAAAGTCTTGTGTTGAATCCTGTTTCTGTTCTATCACTTACTATATAATTTTGAGCAAAATAATATTAAACACAAGGCACAGGTCATTATGATGGGTTGACTTGTATCTTACTTCAAAAATTAAAATATATTGAAGTCTTAATACCCCATTTCTGTGAATCTGGCTTTGTTTACAAATAGTCTGTACAGATGTAATCAAGGCAGATCAGGTCATTAATGAAGGCTTTAATGTAATTGTCAATTGTGATTTGTGCTCTCTAAGATAAAGAGGAAAAGGGTGCACAGAGAGAAGGAAATATAGAGACACCTCAGGAGACCAATTTACAGTGGTAACAGCAGAGACAGGAGGTATCCAGCGCCCACCAAGGAGGGCCTCAGACTGCCAGGATCTCCCAAAGTGAGGAAATGATGCGAACAGAAAGGTTCCTGCAGTGGTGTCAGGGCGAGTGAGCATTGAAGGTACGTTTATCTTGACCTTAGCCTCCAGAACTGTGAGATAAGAAGTTTCTCTTCTTATGAGCTACTCAGTTATTTCCTACTGTATTGGGCTCTAGAAAAATAATATAATCACCTGCTGTACTTTCTCCTCCATGACATATATTTGTGTGTTGTAATAAGTACATGTGCAGCAGGGTACATTTATTTTAAAAACAGTTATTGAAACTAAAATTTATCAGCATGTTTACATCACTTAAAAGTTCGTATCTGTGAAGATCCTTGCCTTCCATCACATAATAGGAAAGGTACAATATAAGCCTTGTCTCTGTCTCCGAAAATCTGTGCTATTACTTAAAGTCATATGAGAACTTAGAATACTTCTCTACATTTCCATTTCTATTTGGGGAAGTAATATGATAATTAAATAATATATTAAATAATTACAGGAATTAATTTAATATATAAATGTATATCAAAGTACTTGACACAAAGTACTCAGAAGTCTTAATTATCTTGCCTTTTGTTGCTCATTAGCCTTGTTTATTGAGAAGATACTTATTCAGCTTATATCCTACACTGGGCACCATTCCAGGTCATTTACTGTAAATTCAGGATTATTTAACCTCAAAAGAGCAAAACAGTTGCTTCCCTTTAGGCTTTGTTTTTTCAGGGCATCATTATTGTTTTCATTCATTTATTCTTTGGTCAATTGCGTATAAATATTGGTGGGGAAAGAGCAATGCAAATGTTCCGTTTCTCCACCTTACAGTTAAGAGGAAGGAAAAAACAGTCATATGCTTTTCCACTGAACAGAAACAGCAGGACAGCTGGCATTCTCCCTCTTGATGGCTCCGATCTAGAAGAATCACATGTGCTCTAGGAGAGGCTGCAGAAAGCCATGGGACCAGGGATGCCACAGCCATCAGTGGCTTCATCTAACGCTGGACGTGCCATTCAGAGGAAGATTCTGCTTGCACAATCCAGTGTCATGGAGGAGTGACCACGTAGCTCACAGCGCTCTCCCTTCTATCTCCTCTCCTCTCTGCCTGCTCTAAGGCGACCAGGACACGACCGCTTTTCTCCACCACGTCTTTCCAACATGCTCTTCCTGCCTTGAAGCTGCCTGTGGGCTGAATGCTTTAAATGTAGTCAGTCAAAATAATCCTCTCCTCATTTAAACTCTGAGTGCTGAGTATTGCATCTCATCAACAAATTGACTAATGTATCCTCCGTGCCAACTATTGGTGACCTATTTTCTTGCCCCCCAACATCAGGATACAACTATTTTCTAATTTACTTGGCCAAGAAATGTTAGCATTTTAATTATAAATGTAAAAAAGTATATTTTTTATACAATCACTTTTGTTATATATTTGTGTATATTTTTAAGAAAATAGGGTTTTTTTTGATACTAGGAATTTAATTCAAGGTCTTTATATTATATCTGCTTTGGCCTCACAGAATGCTGGGATTATTGGAATATGCCACCGTAAGTACTTTAAAAATTTAAAATTTGAAGTAAATACAAGGAAAAGTGATTATACTTAGAATGAAAACAGAACACACACGTGATCTCTTAAAGAACATTTCTAAAAGAATGTGTAAAACACAATAACCAATCTTTATGCTGACATGAGCAATAGTAAATATATTATAGTAAATATATTAATATAAAATAATTCAGGAAAAATGGAATTTTTCATCCAGGGAAAATCAGTAGATTGAAAGTAGCTACCAGGGCCACCCCAGGTAAGCAAATCCGTGAAACTCCTCATTGCTCTAGTGAGAATGATGACACACAATGGGTCTTGAAGAACACAGCAATAGGTTGACATCACTGTCAGAAAGTCTCACCGTGCGGGCTCTGCTTTTCTTTCAGTACAAACCAGAGAATGCAGAGCACCCGGGCATAATGAGGAGCTGCCGCTCTAGTAATAGCCTCCAAGCCAGAGCACATCTCGAGCCAGCTGTGCTTCGGGCTTCTGAAATCACTGCAGCTGCACCCACATCCGGATCCAGGGTCCCAACCCGGTCACCGTAGGTGTTGCAATAGTCACGTATGGTGTCAGGAGTTGGTGACTCTCTTTGATCATGAAAATGTGATTTCCAAGTGTGGATGTCCACAGAAAAGGAAGAGCAGCAAAATAAAATACTCCATGCTATTTTCATTTTGTAGCCTCAGTGGCATGAAAGGCAATCTCATTAATTTCTTAGTGTTTTATTTAGGATCATTTGCTAAGTATCCAATAAACTGTGTTTAGAGACAGTCTCACTTTTGTAGTTCAGGCTGGCCCTGAGCTCAGCCTTGGATTTACAGCAATCCTCCTGCCTCTGCCTACTGAGTGCTAGGATTACAGCCGTGAGCCACCATGCCCGGCACTGTTGTATGTGGTTCTGATTGAGGGTGGGCATGAGTCTCCATGCCTGGCATTGTTGTATGTGATTACTGGGGATTGAATCCAGGCTCTTGCACTTGCAAGAGAGGTGCCAGAACCACTGAGCTAAATCCCCAGATGCATAAACTTGATAATGTTACAGTGTCTTCAAAGGCTCAAGGAGATGTCTCTTTTAAAATCATTTAGTCAGGCATCATAATATTTCATTGTTATTCAAAACAATAGATTCATGCTTTATGGAGTGAATTCGACATCAAGGAATATTATAGTTGATTTTCAAGTAAGACCATAAAAAGGAAAACGACAGGCTGTACTTTCTACATCAAATTTCTAGTTTTCTCTATGAAGAGTATGAGGTTGTAGGTTTTTTCTTACAGAAAGAGAGTTACTCAAAAATTTGGCAATTGTTGTGTTTTTTAGCCTCTTTTTAATAAATTGTGAGTTTCTCTCACAATACGCTTCATCTAACTATACCTTCCCGATGAACTGACAATGACTTTTACATTGAATTTCTACGTCTTGTTTACCATACTGGTCAAGGTTATATCAAAATTAAATACACCTCTTTCACATATGATCGTGAGTTTTAAAATGTTTCAGGAGAGAAAAAAATGATGAAAAAATCTCCCTAATGTCAGAGTACTGTTTGATTTCTGAGGAAAATATAACGTTGGCTACTAATCTTGGACATAATAGATGAGTCAAAAAATGTAAATCAGTGAAAAAGACTTGGTGTTGCTAAATATAGATCCCTCGCCCCTGCTAGCTGTCTGTGGAGGAGAGCTTGGGGCTAAGATTCATTTTATAAACACATCGCTGTGCACATGAATAATCTAGTGGACCCTAATCATCCCTACTGGGAATGAGCACAAAACCACAGCTTTGTTACCTATGAAGCAACAGAAGTCATTTTTAGATTCAAACCACAAAATGAGACTTTAAAATGCATTTTACTTAATAGAGGTGGCGAACGTGCATTATTCGTCAGACAGTAGGAGCGACAATATTACACAATTTTGTCTATGTCAGACAGATTCAAGCCCTTCTGTGAGCGAGCTCTCAAATAACTCTGAGCTTCTAAGCCTCCAATATGGATCATCCTAAAAAGTCATCAACTGTACTACCTTCCTACAGATATATGTCATTGTTATTTTTCAAAAAGAGTAAAACTTTAAAATAGTAAAGAGGATACTGGTACAAATCCCCATTATGGAGTGCAATCATGATGTGTATATTTAATGTACCAATAAAGATAATTAAAAAAAATAGTAAAGAGGAAAGTAATAAACATCAGGTGGAAGACCTGTTGGTCTCCAGAAGGTATCAAGTCATTACCCTGTGGGAAAAACAGTACAACCATAAACCATCATGACATGTGAGTGAAACAACACCATTGTCCTCATTATTAAAACTTTTAAAAATAAATATAGCATGAGTTTTCAGAAAGAACAAGTGCCATTTCAATTTATTTTTTTGTCTTTCATGGTAATTCTCACACGGATGCTCCTGTGCTTCTTCTAAGCATATGAGTCCTTGCATGGACATTTAGGTGACCTCCTCTTGGGGATGAATGGTCACCTCCAAACAGCGTTCACAGAGAAGAAGGAGGAGAAGCGGGTGCTGAGCACGGCTTCAATTTAAGAAAGTAAAGACGTCGGTTATTAACTTTAATGGGATTTTTTTTTTTTTTTTTTTGAGACAGGGTTTCGCTTTGTGGTTCAGGCTGGCCCTGAGCTCAGCCTCCAACTCACATCACAGCAACTCTCCTGCCTCTGCCTCCCGAGTGCTGGGATTACAGGCGAGAGCCACCACGCCCGGCACTGTGGTATGTGGTACTGGTTGCTTCTGGGTGTGAGTCTCCACACCCAGTATGGTATGTGGTTACTGTGGAATTGAACCCGGGTCCTTGCTCTTGCAAGACAGGTGCCGGAACCACTGAGCTAATTCCCTTTAATGGGAATTTTCAAAAAAAGGTTGGAATAATAGAAAGTTTGGAGACTTCCTAAAAATAAATTACCTGAGTCTATATGTCCTAGGAAACTAAACTGGTAAGTTCACTTCAGGTTTTTTGAATTCAGACTATCCTCAGGCTTACATTTAAATAGTAAAATCTTTTGGAAAACAAGAGCTTTATACTACAGATGAGAAAACAGAAAGCTAGTAAGGCAAATTAACTTGTCAAGAAAACATCTTTTAACATTGTTAATATTTTTAAATAGACCTGATTATACATAAGGATATTTTAAATTTGAAAACTTAATGTTGGCTGCATGGAAGTTCTGTTAATATTTTCTGCATGGCTCAAATTTTGCTAAGTATCATTTTGTATGAACCCAGCATTTCACCTCAAATTTATTTAAAATTCACTTAGAATTTATTTTCCATAGGTTCACTGTTATTCTCTAATAACACTTAGAGGAACAGAAACATGTCTATTGGATTAAAGCTTTATTCGCCAGTTAACAGTGTGTGGAATCATGGAGTAAAACACTAGAAAAAAAAAAAGAAATAGTAGAAATAAAAATAATAGCACTGGTGTTCATCCTTTTCTTCTATATCCGTAGCACTTAGAAAAGAATCTGCGATGTAGGGGCATGAAATAACATCTATTTAATTTGGAATTAAATTTATTTTTAATCAAGATTATTGAACCAAATACCAAGTAAGAAAAGACATCCTGAATGAAAGTCCTCATGTGCATTTGATAGACGCTGCAAGGAATTGCCGAAGACATGCTCGCTAAGTCAGTTCAGCACATTTATAAAGTGTTCGTACAAACAGTTACTACTCTGCCATAAAAAATGATAAGTTGGAATCATTTCTACTTAAATGGACATACCTTGAGGATATCCTCATAAGTGAAATAAATAGGTCACAGATAGATACATATCGCATCTTTTCTCTGGTATGAGAAAATGAAGATGTAAATGAGTCCTAGCATTGTATGTTATATATTGTGAAATAGAAAATGCTCAATGTAA
>PVIR01000834.1:98347-125194 GCA_004026965.1 Petromus typicus | reverse complement strand
CAAGTGTCAATGATTAAAACCGAAAGCGTCATACACCAGCTCCGTGGAATGATTCCTGGTTTTTCTGGAGGAACTGATGCTTGGTTTCTTTTGGATCATGAAGGCAGCAAAAGACTGATATTTCGTCTGCATCCAGAAAGAAAAAAGCGTTACTGCAGCGTCTGAGCAAGAACCCGGAAGTAGAAAGAACCTGAGACTCACAAGCTTTTTCAGTAGAAGCCAGGGAATCCGCATCCTCCATAGTACAATGGGCGGCGGCAGCTGTATTCATAATTTCAGCAGCCAGAGCTATGGCCTCCGTAGCCACTGCCCCACTGCCCCAGCCCAGCCTGAGGAAGCTGCCACACCCCCAGCCTTTGCCTTGGTTGCCAAAGCCTTAGAGCTGCAGCCCAGGCCTCTGTAGTAGCTGCCAAGGTAGCTCATAGTGTCGCACTGAAGACGACTCAACTCTCCAGAGATGTGACTCTAGCTCTTCCAGGTGTTTTGTTTTGGTGTGGGTTTTTTTTTTCCCCTCCTTTTTTGAGGCAAGGTCTCTCTTTGTGGTTCAGGATGGCCCTGAGCTCAGCCTCAAACTCACATCACAGCAATCCTCCTGCCTCTGCCTCCCGAGTGCTGGGATTACAGGCGTGAGCCACCACGCCCGCACAGTGGTATGTGGTACTGGTTGCTGCTGGGTGTGAGTCTCCACGCCCAGTATGGTATGTGGTTACCGGGGATCGAACCCCGCCCTTGCACTTGCAAGACAGACGCCGGAACCACTGAGATAAATCCCGGGCCCACTTCCAGGTATTTTTATACCCTTACTTATGGGTGTGGTTAAAAAGAACAGGTGAAGCCATTTCTATATCAGAATATTTAAAGTCTATATATTCACTCAAATTGCTCTTTTCTTACAGAAGTTCTACCCTCTCATTAAAAGGACTATTTGTAATAATTATTTTTTGAATAAATGCTCATTCCTAACAAAATGTTTCCAAAATCAAAAATGATTATAGCCTTTTCAAAGACCATGCTGGTATTTTAATTAAAATGGTCTAATCTGGTTGATAGCTGCTTGTAGCCCTATAATTATATAACCTCAGATTGCTTTTATTTGTAATTTGCATTCCATTTGCTTAGGTACCAATCATTCTCAGAGAGCAAGGTCATTTCTCCAAGGTGGTCAGGTCAAATCACAAACTCATTAGTGATTTCTAGTTATTCAAATATAGAGGAAACCTTGGAGTTTTACTCATCTGAACTGTTTCTGTCTTCTGACATTGAAGCCCTCCTTGGCTATTCTTCTGTGGACCCTTTTTCTGATTTCTATGGCAAATATTTGTCAGTTCCTTACTAGTCTCTCCCCAATTCTGTATTTATCCATTAATTTTTAAAAGTCTACCTTCTCTTTCTTATGCAATGCATACATTTACCATGAGATAGTGAGGACTTTGAAACATCTTCCAAAGATTAACTTGATCACTATTGCTACTTGCTCGCTATTGCAAATTTTAGCTAAATGAGATTGCTATGTCCAACAGCAGTGAACTCATCTTTTCACAATAAACAGCTTCCTTCCTGTGTACAGGCTAGAATATGACCTTGAAATTCTCTCTCCTACATATTTCCCCCAAATTTTCTACCCATATACATGCAATTGTTCACCAAGTGAACTACATAAATTATATTTCATCAATTAAACTACTAAGTCTCTTTACTGTCATCATTTCACTCAGTTCTCTAGTACTTAATTTCTCTTAAATTAAGAGTCTTCAACAGGCCAGGCTGCCCCAATCAAAGCTGATCATCTGATTCTTTTTCTCCATATAGACACCAAATTAATACTCTAAAAAAGAAGTCAAGTCTGATTGTTTTATTTTCCAGCCATTGCACCTCTTAGCTAATAGAAAAATGACCAAGGTTTGGCATGTATGAAGTTTTACTTTGCCAAAGATATTTATCTACTTGATGATATCATCAACCATATAGATTCCTTTTCCTTTGAATAAGGGATTGTGTTGCATTGTGTTCCACTAAAGGAGACTTCAGACTACTGCATCGCACTGAGACAGGAGCTGCTCTTTCTGGAATTCTCTTTTGTACTTCTCCAACCATTTTAGCTTAGTCAGTCCTTTAAAGTATAGGGCAAGGAACATGGATTTAGCTCAGTGATATTGTGCCTGCCTTGCAAGCACAAAGGCCAGAATTTGTTCCCTGGTACTGCAAAAAATTTAATTTGATTTAATTTTAATTTAAAATGTAAAATATAGGTCAAATGTCCTCTTTTCAAGAATAAGTCCAAGATATCTCTAATTACCTCTAGTTCTGCCCACATGAAAAAAAATTTTAAGAATACTGTTTATTTAATGCTCTGAAAAAGTTCTACCTTTGTACTTCATTGGACTCTAGAATACTAATTAATTATGTACATATTTTACCTTCTTTCTTATCCTAGCTATGTCTTGTAGACAAGAATGATTTCTATAATTGGATTTTGTATAACCTGTGGCTGAAAAAAAGTCGGTAATAATTCAGGTGGTAAGTGACGAATAAAGAGACAGGTCCTTTAAAAACAAGTAAGTTCTGGGCTGGAGATTTAGCACAGTGATTCCAGGGCCGCCTTACAAGTGCAAGGTCCCAGGTTCACTCTCTGGCAAGCACATCCAACAATGCCAGGGGAGGCAGAGGCACGAGGATTGCTGAGTTCAGGAACAGCCTGAACTACAAAGCAAGACCCTGTCTCAAAATATCTTTTTAAACAAGTAAGTTCTGTGTAACCTCTTCCTTCTGGTTCCCATGTGATTTCACGTTTCTTTCACTACCTTTGCTGAACATTGATGAATGCCACTTATTTCAGGGTGCTTGTAGCCTTCTTCTCTGCTACAGAATGTAAACTGGAATCAAAGAATAATGCTGGAAACTTGAATTTTGTAAATAAATGGCATCTCAGTCTTTCTAGGTAATAACAGCTGATAGATGTGACTTTTCAACATATTCCCTAACAATTTAGAAGACCAAGAGAAGGAAATTGAAAAAGCACACACATTTCATGTTTTCAGTATAACTTGAGATGGTAAGCACCAAAATCTTCCCATAGAAAAAGAAGCAGACTAAATAAGTTTCCATTTGAAGTGAAGAAATTTCTTCGGTTTTTTCTTCCATTTTTTCCCTAACTCTCAGTGAAAAATAAAGCAATGTCCAGGAAAAAAAGAACAATCCCCAGAAAAGAGGCCAACAAAACAGTGTTAAGGTCCTGAATAAAATAACCTCAGAAAATATCACTTGCTTTCAGAAGAACCTTCTCCATGCGAATAAATGCCATTTCAGAAAATGAGTTGGAAGATCAAAGCCGACTACAAGGACACACTTAAAAGATGCAGGAGCAAAGTTCCAGTTGGTTTGAAGGAACTCTGGTTCCGGAAATAGCAATGTAAAGAGGAAAAGAAGAAGCCCTTTCCAAACTCTGGCAAAGAAGTGAAAGTGTGCATGGAAATGTAGGGCTTTAGGAGACAGAGGAACAACAGAGGTAGGCTACTCAATCCCTGGCTCAAGCCAAGCCATGGCACTTAACAGTTTATACAGAGAAGTAGGAAGGTTTTCCTAAAGTAGCGAGATCATACTAAACTTCTAAGGGCAGCTCTACACTTACATTTAGCAATGGACAAAGTTTGCACTTATGCAAAGAACTACAAATAAATTGTGACTATTTCACTAACAAAACAATCATTATTTAACTGATAGGCCCAGGGACAGGCAGAGAGAGAAGTAGAAAAATTTTAAAAACACACTATATTGAGTTAAATGTCAAAAAAAAAAATTGAAAATATTAAGGAAAGAAACTCCATGAATGAAAAATACAAGGTGAAAAAACAAAAGTGCATGAGATGAATAAAGAAATGAAATATTTTAGGAAAGAAAAAGAACAACATCAAAATTCTATGAAGAATAAGTTATGTACATATTAAGTATAATTTCAAAATGCATTTTCTTTTAAATACATTTATTTGTTGCTTCAATTCAATTTTATGGTCTTTTATAGGGTTGTTAAATAGCCATTTTGTCTTCTGTCTATATAACTTTATCTTAAATCAGTGTATTCATTTTTTTTTTTTTTTTAGGATTTTTGAGACAGGGTCTCGCTTTGTGGTTCAGACTGGCCCTGAGCTCAGCCTCAAACTCACATCACAGCAATCCTCCTGCCTCTGCCTCCCGAGTGCTGGGGTTACAGGTGTGAGCCACCATGCCCAGCACTGTGGTGTGTGGTACTGGTTGCTGCTGGATGTGAGTCTGCACGCCCAGTATTGTATGTAGTTACCAGGGATCAAACCTAGGCCCTTGGGCTTGCAAGACAGGTGCCAGAACCCCTGAGCTAAATCCCCGGCCCAAAATGCATTATTTGTGTGTTACACAATACGTAATGATCAGATCAGACAAACTGTTATAATGTCTTTTCTTTGCATTGGAAATATTCAAAATCCTCTTTTCTAACAAAGTATTCCATTAATCATCAACTTTTTTTAAATCCTACTACTCTATGAATACTAGATGATCCTCTTCCTGTCTATCGTCTCTCTCTCTCTCTCTCTCTCTCTCTCTCTTTCATACTTTCCCCAAAATTTGGTACCCACAACCTGCTTTCTGCTTATTTCAAGATAAATTTTTAGCTTCAATATGTACACGAGAACATGTAGTATTTGTACTTGTTTGCCTGCCTATTTTATTCAATATAATATCCTCTAGTTCCATACATATTATTGTAAAAGGCAGAATTTTATTCTTCTTATAGGCTGAATAATGATACAACTATCCCAATATGTCTTTACGAAGAAACAGGGAAAAGGTAAGAAATATCAGTATAGCAAAAAGCTGTGAAATGGATTATTTTCACATATTAATCTATCACAAATTCAAAGACATAATCCTCATGCTATATAAATTGTTTCAGAGTGCTGGAAATGAATCAAGCTTCACATGCTTTTCGTTAAACTAATATATTATTTTTGTAAACTCAGTAAGATATCATACAAAAATAAAATTACAGGCTAATGTTACTTCTGAATAGGTATGAAAAATACTAAATAAAAGATTAGCAAATAGAATTTAGTAAGGCAATAATAAAATAATATATGAGAAAAAAAACATAGATTGTATCACAGTTAGTGGTCATGGGCCAGAGTTTAGCTCAGTGGTTCCAGTGCCTACTCTGCAAGTGCAAAGTCTGGAGTTCGATCCCCAGTTACCACATACAACAATGCCAGGTGTGGTGTGGTGACTCATGCCGACCAGCCATAGGTACCACATATCACAGTACCGGGCAGGTGGTTCACACCTGTAATCCTAGCACTAGGGAGGTAGAGGCAGGAGGATTGCTGTGGGTTTGAGGCTGAGCTCAGGGCCAGCCTGAACTACAAAGTGAGACCTGGTCTCAATAAAAAAAAAGTTAGTGGTCAGGATGAAGTATCATTTGAGTCTACATCTGTTCTCTGACCCCTTCCTCTCTAACTCTGTTCTCCTATCCCCCAGAGGCCCTTGAGTGAGCAGCTTTCTTCTGCCATACCTTTCCAACCAGTGTTTCTGCTCTTGAGTCTCCTCACCATGGAATGAATCTTGAAACCATACGACAGAGTGAACTTCTACCTTCAGTTGAAGGCATTTGATAACATGTCTCAGTGATGGGAAACTTGATGGATCCAATTAGAATTTCATTAATATAAGATATATCAACAAGTCCAAGAAGAAAAATCCTATTTCCATGCCAGAGCCTGCCGACAACAAAACAGAACTCGAGTTGGGGGTTGAGGATGGAGAAAGACCAGATAAGATAGAAGAAACATGAAACAAAAGATGGGATTGGGAGGGTCTCAGCACACTGAAGCCCGAAGACTCCAAGTTCATTGTCAATGCTCCTTTTATAATACTTTTACTACAGTGTCTACACGCAAAAGATTACAGGCAGTGGTTAAAGATTTACAGAGATTACAGTAAGTAAGGGGCTTGGTGTCAGTCGGATTAATGTCTACACTCTAAATGAAGATGGAAAATCAAGGCACAGGGAAATCAAGGCACAGAAAAATATTTCAGCAGAAAATACTAGTGATTTGTTTAACTGGTGTTTCTTCATTTATACTCTGTGAGTTGTTCAGAGCAGTTTCTATTCTTCTATGTTCTTTCCATCTTGCTGTTGTCAATTAATTGTACCTCGAAAGGTCATAAGCTTAGGTTCTCATTACATTTCCTTGAGAAAATCATGCCGGGAGGGTGGTTTTCGGTGCAAAGCCCAAAGCAGTTTTCCTGGAACCAGCATGCTTGTGGCAAGTGGCAACTACCCAAGGCAGCTCCAAGTCAGAGCAGACCCCCAGTCTTTAATTTGTGTGTGGGGGGGGACCATACAGAGCAGACCCCGACTTCAGGAAATCCACCAAGCCCAGGACTAAAGTCCATGGTTCAAATGTCTCACACTGAATTGCTTCCCACATTTCCATAAGTGTTGCAAACCCTGACAAATTTCAGCACATTACAAGTAAATACATAAGAAAACTCAGATTAATGAAAATTTTCTTAGCATTATAAAAGTGTTTTAAACTCAATGTGTTATTTAATTGTAAAGTCATAAAAGTATTCCTACAAAAATCATAGAAAGGCAAAAATTGCTTAGCATCTGTACTACTAAACTTTGTTCTGGAGATGCTAGTAGTAATGCTATGCCCCATACTTATTACATGAATTAATAAAAGCACTTTAGAAAACTAGCTGAATATTTGTATTTTCCATGGTATAGTACTTCCATTCCTGGGAATGTATTCAACAGAAACAAGCACATGTGCTCACCAAAATAAATGTGTGGGGACATTCATAGTAGCTTTACTTGCAGTAACCTCATACTAGAAAAAATCTAACATCCAGAATGGATAGTACATAATGCATTAGTTCTATACGGCATATTCCTACAAAACAATGATAGGAAAAATGTATTGCTACCTTCAGCAATATAGGAGAAACTCAAGGAGAAAATATGAAATGAAGTAAATTTTACAGATAAAATCCACTGTATGATTATATAAATATATTTTTAAAGGACAAAAAAAGCCTCTGATATTAGAGCTTAGAATCTGGGCCTTCTGCTTCATTTCCTTCCTTCAACTTTCCCCCAGTCATCTTCTCTAGGTGATTGTCCAACAAGTCAATGATTCATCCTTTTCCTGCAATCCATTTGTTCATGAAAATTAACAAAGTTATGGACCTGAGTATTAGATATGATAGTTTGGATCCTGAATGTCCTATAAATGATTTACAGGCATGATCCTCAAGGTACCTCTTAGAAGCCAATAAAATGTTTAAAAACACGTGTAGCTGGACATGACATTGCTCTCCTGTAGTCCAAATTCCTCACTTAGGAATAGAACTGCTTGAATTCATGGGTTCAAAAACAGCTGAGACATCACACACAATCATGTACACATATTATTTCCAAACAAAACAGAGCAACAACAACAAAAGGTGTGGAAGGTCGTGTCCTGGAAAGGGATTGTGGGACCCCCAAGCCTCTCCCCCCCCCCCGTTTGCTTCCTGGCCACAAGGTGAGCTGTTGTGTTTCACGTCATCTGTGTATGGTGTTCTAGTGGGTGAACCCACAAGGCCAACTCATCGTCAACTGAAGCCTCCAAAGCTTTGAGTCAAAATAGTTTGGTCCTCCTACATACATGAACTGTCTTGGGTGTTTCCTTACAGTGCTGGAAAACTCACACATTAGGACAGTGATTGTAGACCTTTCAGAGCTTTCAGTGATACAAGCTATGGTACATGTGCCAGAGGCTCACCACCTTTGTTCTGAAGTCTGGATGCTTTGGGGGATGTACCCCCATTCCATCTGGACCTTACCAGCTTATATTCCCATTGGCAGCACAGGAAGATGAACACTACCCAAGACCCTCTCCAACAAAATTCACTCTCAAATTTTTAAATCTTTACCGTTTTACAGGTGAAGAATGGCATATACTTTAGTCATAACCTGTATTTATCTCAAGAACAAGATTATAGTTATTGTTTATTTTTATCTTTTTAACTTTCATGGTTTCACTTCAACATGCAGAATTTATTATGCATTAAGATCATTTTTACTTTGACATGTATCAAATGTATTTCTTTCATAAATTTTTAACTTCTATTAATATATTAAGCACTAAAAATAATAGCAAGCCCTTCCAAATGTTTATCCACACCAACAGTTGCTCAGAATATATTTGTCTCATTACTCTACTTTGATGTATAGTGTAAACAATATCAAGATATATCCATGAACCCTACCACCCCTCCCCATTTACTTTCTTTTCCCCTACCTCCCCTCCAAAGCTCCCCTTCTCCCTTGAGCATTTGCTTCCTATTTCACAACATCTATTGTGCATTGTGATTCTCATTCACACTTAGTTTCTCACACGAGTGAAACTATCCAGCATATAATACATGTTTATCCTATTTATTTTACTTAAAAGTATGGCCATTTAGCTATAAATGTCTCAGATTTGTTCTGTATGACTGAGTAATATTCCTTTTTATTTAAAAAATAAAAAACAACACATCTTCTTCAGCCAGTCACCTGTTGATGGGCATTTGGGTTGCTGCCATGATTTAGCTATTACCAACGGAGCTGCTAAATACAGGAGTATGTATAGATTGCTGTGGTGTTATGCTTTTAATTCTTTTGGGAAGATACCTAGCAAACAAAGAGCTGGGTCAAATGGAGACTCTAATCCTAGTATTTGAGGAATCTCCATACTGATTTTCACAGTAACTGTACTCTTGTCATCAGTGACGAGGGGTTCCTTTTTCCTCACAACCATACAGGCATTTTGTGTTAGTTGCTTTCCTCATAGCTGCTATTCTTTCTGGGGTGGGGTGGAATCTCACAGTTGTTTTCGTCTTCATCTCTTGAATTATCAGTGATGCTGAGCTTATCATATGCTTGTTTGCTCTTTCTACTTCCTCATCGGAAAGGTGTTTGCTCATTTCAGATGCCCATTTATGGATTGGGTCTTTGACTTCGGAGTTCTAATTATTTTAAGTTCTTTGCATGTTCTAGATAGTAAGATTTTGTCTGAGAAACAGCTGGTAATTTTTTTTTCCCATGCTGTAGGTTTTTTCTTCACTCTGTCGATGATTTATCTTGTTGTGTAGAAGTTTTTTTTTAAACAGGAATTAATCTCAATTGTTGATTCTTTTTGCTAATTAATATGTGACTGAGGTTTGGTCACGGAGTCCTTTCTTATGCAAATCTCTTCAAGAGTTCTCTCTAGCCCATTTTTTAGCATTTCTCTTTCAATAATCTTTAGATCTTTAATCCATTTTTATTTTAGTTTAGTGGTTGGTGAGAAATATGGGTCTAGTTTTAATCTTTGGCAAGTGGAGGTCCTATTTTTTCCAGCCACACTGTTCATTCAGACCACTATCTTTCCTCCAGTGAGGATATTTGTCTCTTTTGCCAGATGAGATGATGTAGTAAAGCCAGAGTTGTTTCTGTGTTTGTTTTTTAATTGAAATCTTTATTACTACATTACATATACACATCATGATTGCACTCCACAATGGGTATTTGTGTTTTCTTATCTGTTCCATTGATCATCAAGTAATGCATTTCTCTTTATTATCATTTCTATACTTATATTTCGAATTCTGATAGAGTTGGAGATCATTTCTTCTTATTTCTTATGTTTTCATGCTTACACTTTGGACTCTGCTAGTTTTGAACATGATTTATTTTGTGTCATGGAAATAAAAGTAAACATCTATTTACTTAGGCTCTCTCTCTCTCTCTCTCTCTCTCTCTATATATATATATAAGTTACTTAGAAAAATATATATAAATATATATATATATTCTCTTTCTATATATACATATATATATAGAGAGAGAAAGAGAGAATATATATATATTTTTTTTCTAAGTAACTTATAGTATCTAGGTTATAATACACTCAATTTTAATGTTACCTAGTTCTACATATGAATTTTTTTTCCTTTCCATTCATGGACTATTACTACATTGTTTTAATTACACAGAGACCTATGTTATGGCTTAATCACCTGTAAAACTGGATTTTCTTTCTTAATATTTTCTGGATTATTTTATACATTTTTCCACAAGAAATTTCACATCAATTTCTGTATCATAAAAACAACAAAATCACAACACTTTTATTGACAATGAATTGAATTTATAAAATTAACTTGGAAGGAAACCTATATTCTTAGGGAACTGAATCATCCATTTCACTGAGACTATTTTTTAATCTCTTCAAATCTATTTTCAAATTTTTCTGGTGCCAGATGTCAAAAATAGCTAGTAATGGATTTCACACAACTTTTTACTCAATATAGGCTAAAAAAGAAGTACAGCAATAGCCTCCACTGCACCAATCCAGAGGCTTCTCTCAGATAGTTCTCAGAATTCTCTTTTCCACAGCACATCCATTTTTCATTCCATGTCAGGAAGTTAATGAAAGAAGATTAAAAGCACCACAGAAAAGATGAGTAAGAATCTCCCAGCGCCTGTGCCATACATGTCATGCAGCTTTTCTCTGCCCACATAACTAATTTGGAATATCCACAGAGTCATCGCCCATACATTTCATGTTTATGTACAATACAAATCTAGATTAAAAAGGTAGACACTGCAAAACATTCCTAGAAAAATAACAATTGCACAGAGTCAGACATTTTACACTTTCACTCAGTACATGACATGCACTGAATTTCCTTGGCTATCTCTAAGGACAAAGGAAGGCACTCTAGATATCCGCCATTAACTGTCTTGCTACCTGTGTGCTCCATATTTTCCTATTACTGCAAGCTACTATAATGGTTTTCAGATATATTTCCTAATTCTTTGTAAAGAGAATACAAGGAATTTTTTGAATTAAATACATTTGAAAATGTTTTTTGATTTATTGACAATAGATTTTCTAATCTTTAGTTATTACTGACACTATCATTAGTAACTTCACATAGAAAAAGTTGCAGAATATCCAAGACAATCATTAATAGAAACAAAAAAAGAAAAAAAAATCTATGTCTTTTTTTCAGGCTCAAGAGAAAGTAATCATTATTTTTACCATCAAGTAGCACATTATCAAGAGATTTGTTCTGATTTTTATCTTTAGATGCACTTCCTCAGTTTCCAGTTTCCACATATATAGCATGCAGTCACTAATTATTCTAATTCTGGCAGTAGGAAAAATCTCAATATGTTGAAACTTAATGACTTTCATTAATATGAGGAGCATATTATCAAAGTGCTCTAGAGTCACAACCAGCATTAGTTTACCCAGCATAGAATCTACTGAAACCCTAAACTTAAAAAGTAACTGAAATGGTGCTTTTGACCAGTTCCTGGAATTTCAATATATACACCAGTGTGAAAATGAAAAACTTCAGGGCCAGGGATATAGCTCAGTGGTTCTGGGGCCTGTCTTGCAAGTGCAAGGGCCTGGGCTCAATGCCCGGTAACCACATAACAATACTGGGCGTGGAGACTTACCCCAGGAGCAACCAGTACCACATACCACAGTGCCGGGCGTGGTGGCTCCCGCCTGTAATCCCAGCACTCGGGAGGCAGAGGCAGGAGGATTGCTGTGATGTGTGTTTGAGGCTGAGCTCAGGGCCAGCCTGAACTACAAAGCGAGAGCCTGTCTCAAAAAAAAAAAGAAAAGAAAAGAAAAGAAAAAACTTCAAGGACCAGGTTTTAGGGAGATCTCTGCACTTTGCTTGGCAGTGTTTGTTTGTTTGTGTGCTATTCATCCCAGTTTACAGTTTTGTCTTGTTTTATCAGTACATATGTGTAGTACAGAATATCTACACTCTTTATGTGGAGTTGATGAATTTATAAAATACCTCTTAATTTATCGTTTTCTTTCTCCTCTCTTCCCCAATCTCTTGATCCTATTCTCAATACATAAAGATCTATCTTCTTATTTCCTCTTATGTTCTTTCTGCTTTATAATTCAACTTTTTCATATAAGAAGAACCATGTAAAATTAAGCTTGTGTGTCTGATTTATTTCACTTACTATTATGCCCGCAAGGTGCAGCCATTTTCTTAAAAATGACTCATTTATCTTGCTTTATGGCAGAGTAATACTCCACTGCATGTAAATACCACATTTCCTTTACTTGTTCAACCACTGGTGGACATATAGGGCATTTCCAAGATTTAGCTCTTATGAGTCATGCCACTATAAACATGGATATACATACATCATGGCAATATGATGCCCTGACCTATTTCAGGAAGATATCTTGAAGTGGAATAGTTGTGTCAGATGTATTTTCTAGTTTTAATTTTTTGAGGATTTTCCATACTGATCACCATGGTAGTTGCATTGGTTTACATTCCCACCAATCCCACTGAAGCATCCTGCAATGAATTCATTAGATTCTTATGGCAAAGATCTAGGAAAGATTCATCCATGGTTATGACAGTGAGGAAAAATCAAATTAAATGCAGAGCATTCTCCAAAAATGCCTCACTCACCAGGGAAAACTCCTCACTAGAATTTAAACTAAGATAAGGACAGGAATAATTCTTACTCTGGCCTCTGTCTGCTGCCTTTCTTAACTGTATCCAGTCTAGGACATGAGAGCTGATAGAGCTTGAGACTTTAATCTTCAATAACATATATGGGACTCATTGTGGACTGAGGAAAGAGTAAGGCTGAGGGAAAAATTCTATAACCTTAGAGGAAAACTCCTAAAGGTCAGCCTTTTGACCCAAGTGCATCAAAAGTCAGAGATTCAATTAAAAGATTGTCAGATGGTAATTTTCTCCTGAAGTGTAATATCATACTCACAGGTTTTCTGTATAATCTTGGATGAGAGCGTTAGATTCACATTAACATGATGCTGTAACATGAAGGCCAAGAATTTAGTCTAATTTACCTGCAATATCTTTTATTGTATTTATTCTGTTAATCATTGAATTATGTTTATTATATGTATATCATTGAAATATGTTTAATTATTTTATAATTATACTCTGTCCTTGATTTCCATGTAATATTCAATGGGATAGAAAATACTTTTTATTTCAATGTTCCTGGTTTAAATATACTAAGTATTTTGCATTTGTGCCAACAGAAAACATTGTTTATAATTTTCCATGCAGATGGTTTGATTATATTTTAATACTGTGATTTTGTTAACTTCAAAAAAGCAGAGAAGTATTCTTTCCTTTTTTTTTACTGTCTGTACAGAAAACTGTTCAAAATTCATCAATAAAATCTTCAGAACTTAATAGTTTCTTTCTGCCATGATTGTAATGATGCATTCAATTTTATATGAGATATAGAACTATTCATATTTTACTTCTTGGAACATTACTAAGTTTAAGAAAATCCTATTTATATGAGACAAGAAATAAATGGTGTTTACTTTTGTTCTAGTTTTTCTTTCAATATTCTATATTTTCACTTATTCATGAATATATGTTTTGCATATCTAATAAATACATTCAACATGTCCATCTCCTAACTTAGCAATTGATATGAAATTATAAAAAATAAACCATATTTTATTATTATTATTATAGTGTTCTCTTGAACTTTTATAAATAAAATTCCAGTGTTTTCCCTGGAGAAGGAAATATAGATATTAGTTATGATAAAAATAACAAGAAAAAGAAAAATAAAGGGTCAGGAAAGGATAAACAAAAAAACAAGCAACAAAGGGAGAGTGCAAAGGTGACAGAAAGTACAGGAAAAGAGAAGGAAACAATAATCAAAATTTAAAATGTTAAAGTTTAATGTGAAGATGTGGCTGAGTTCGATGATCATATTCAACATGACAGGACATTCATCATGTTATAAGAATTGAAGTTCAAAACAAATTTACTGTCAGAAAAACTTTATTATTACATATCAGACAGTGAGAGGCAACAGTTTATGTAAACATAATGATTTTTCATCCAATACAGAATAAGTCTGAAGAACTTTATTAATCACACTCCACTATCCAGTCCATTTGCTGTTTGATATTACGGTTGGAAACCAGGTGACCCATATAGCAATTTAATTATCAATGAAGAAAAAATAAAGCATGCAAATTTTAGACCAGAGTTTCCTAAAGAAACTATGTTTCACAACAAACTAAGCCATGAATTCTAAATTTTCAAGTATTTATTCAGTAGAAACCAGAAGACCAGGATCCTCCATAGCATGATGGACGGCAGCATCCATATCTGTAGCCAGAGCCAAATCCATAGCCTCCATAGCCACAGCCACAGCCCAGGTGGCGGAAGCTGCCACAGCCACAGCCCCAGCCATAGCCCCGGCCACCAAAGCCTCCATAGCCATAGCCCAGGCCTCCATAGTAGCTGCCGTAGTAGCTCATGGTTGTTTTACCTGTGGTGAGTTTAGTTGGTGGTGCAGGTTAGCTGTGAGAGAGAGTACACAGGGACATTTATATATACTCCACCCATGGGACACCACACCTGTCCTTGTTGTCTATTAGAAACTATGCCAAATATCTCATTTCCTAACTGGCCCACATCTTAACCTGGTTTACATAATTAGTTCTTTAAGAGTTGTGCAATATGTTTGATGTTCTGTTTTATGTGCATGCCTAGAAAAATATTTTGCCTCTAATAAAATACTACGATGTTTATAGTTTTCATGCATATTTGAGTTTCTGAGTTTCCTGTTCCATAAACAAATCAAGTATTCATGTTGCTTCACAGGAGGTTGGCTTTATCCTCTTATTCCACTCATTCCTGACATTTCATGGGGCTGATTCTCCTCCAATTTAACTGTATTATATCAATTCTACTAAGAATTTACAAAAATTAAACTGTAATTGTTCCCTGAAATTGCAGTCCTATTTTTAAAATGACAATTAACTATAATGTGTGTGTTAACACAATGTGATTTTAAAATCTGCTGAGTGTCACGTTTAATAATGCATTGAAGGTATTTAATTTTAATAGGGCCGCAAGATGAAGTTAAAAATATTTCTCAACGTCATGTTTTCTGCAGACATCATCCTTGCTAAATACTAGAAAAGACTGCATAAAGTCCTGCCAATCTCATATAGATAGCTTATGTGCAAAAACTTATGTTTCAAGTTATATATAATCATAAGACTATATAATTACAGAATTAAAGAAATTTGAGATGATTTACTTCAATGTCCATTTAAAATTTTTATTTACTTTATGTTGTTTTGTCATTAAGCAAATGGTGGCTCAGAGAGACTAGCCACACTACACAATGATCTTTAGTGGTAGTTTAGAACTAAAAAACATGTGATTGAAATTGTGACTTTAGTTTAGAAGTATGTATGCAGTTAAAGACATACTTGCTGATTAAAAATGTCCTGGAGCTTCAATGTTTAGCGATCTTTCTTTTTTTCCTTTTTATTCACCCTCTCATAATAAATGTATACAACATGAAAATAGCATATAACAGAATGATCAAATACTTCTACTGCTTTAAAGGCTTAAATTAATTTTATTTAATGAAAAATAGATGAAATTTGGGTTTTCATTGTATTTAATAAATTGCTTTCTTTACCAACGGGAGTGTAAGGAATAATTAGCTGCTTGAGTATTTCTACATCAATGGTGCCTGGTGACATACAAATAGAACTGAAATATTTGTAGTAAAGAATTACTCTATTATACTCAATTGCAGTTAGAAGACTTAGGGTTCAATAAAATTGGATAGTTCTTCAAAAAACACTATTAACTTTAATACTTGTCACAACCCAGAGAAAGAAGCTGTGCTATTATCATTACTATAGGATCTCACAAGATCCAGTTTAGAAATTCCCTCCTGAACATCTCTGCCTTTTTTTAATTACACAAAGAGAAGCCGGCTTGTGGCTTGAAGCATCGCCCACATCTGAAATAATAGTCCGTCTGCCTCGTGTTCTCAGGGCATCTCCTACCCTTCCCAGGACAGGAAGAGTCAAAGTCTCCCCACCCACCCTAGGACTCAAGCTGGTTTATATAAAAAAGAAGCATTCTTTACGTCTTTGATTGCTTTTTTTATAGCAGTGAATTCACAATTGAAGATGATGACAACTATAAGAGTGTACATCCTTGTGAACTTCTAGCATTTTAAAAAATTTTCCTTTTAATAAGTATAGTTTTAAAACTATCTGCCTAAAATTCAATATTATTGTGTAGTTGCAAATAAACTATGGGGAATCACTACTATTAAAAAGAGAAAAATGTTAGCAAAGGTTCAGAGAAAAAAGAACATATAAATTATTCATGATAGTGTAAAATATTGTAGCAGTTATGGAAAATAATAGAGAATCCTTTAAAAACTAAAAAGAGACCTGCCAAGTGATACAGGAATTGCACTGTTGACTGGGCTGTAGATTCAAAGGAAATAAAATTATTATATGAAAAACATAGATCCCCATGTTTATTGAGGAACTGTTCACAATAGCAAAGATAAGGGATCAATCACAATCCCCAAGACAGAGAACTACTCACCCATAAAAAGAATAAAATCCTGTCATTCTGAGCAAGATGGATGGAACTGGAAGTCACTGCATGAAGGGAATAAGCGAGACACACAAAGACTGTCTATTCTCACTCATTTGTGAACACAGAGATGTTGACCTCCAAGAACAATTAAAGGGAGTGACAATCACTAGAGACTGGGAAAGGCGGGGGAAGGGGGGGGAAGAAGTTACATAAAAGACAATAAAGCTCACAGTTAATAGGAGGAATTAGTTGCGGTTTGTACATCACAGTTAGGTAGCTGCTGATTACAGGACACATAACAACTACAAAAAAGGAATACAAAAGATTCCAGCATATAAAAATGACTAATGTTTTCAGGACACAGAAGTGGTTATTACTCAGATTTGACTGCTACACATTGTATACATGAATTGAATGATCATGCTGTACCCTGTAAATATCTACAAGTATTATGTCTTGATAATGAAAAAAAATAAAAATCATTCATCAAATAGCAAAGATCAAATTTCCTCAAAATAACTTTGAGGTCAATAAATGCTAGCTAGTCAACTAAATGTAATAATATATTTGTTTTACTTTTTCAGTACTATGCTTCAAATAACTGCAAAATATACTTAAGAACTTTTAAAAAATTTTAAGTTAGCAGCACATTTTCCCTGGCAATTCAGAAAAAAAAAAAAAGAATTATTGAATGATTTTGTAAAGACTGTACATTGACAGAGAACTAAATAGGATAGGCGTGTAACTATTTAATTTTTATTGTATCTTTTCAATAAAAATTTAAAAATCTATTTATAAAATCATGTTATAAGCCAAACACTATATACAGTCATTTATTCATGTTCATGTCTCATGCCTAACAATTCTTACTATCATTACCTTGGTTAGTTACCTATACAAGATTACACTGATAACTGTGTCTGAGCTGAGATTTAAAACCAGTTTGTGGCTTAAGAACTTCTGCTTTTACAATGATACAATACTGCTCCTACTCTCAAGTAGGATTCAAATAGTTTTGTCTTCAGAGGGAACATGACTTCAAAGAAAAACATTAAATTTCAAGTACAGAATAACTGCATATTTAAAAAGAAATAAAATTAAAATTAACTCTTTTTAATAATTTCTTTTTTGATATCCTTTAGTAACCTTAATAAATCAAAGCATACTTTAGAGCTTCTTGACTCTTAAGGAAACTCATTATGAGTGTTGATTAATTTAACAGGCTCATTTAGAGTAAAAATTTGGGGGATATTAGAGGCAGGTTTGATATCCTTATAGTGGAGGCTCTATTAGTTCATTTACAGTAATTCTTCCAGTGTTTACTGAAAGGCTGATATTTTTCAGGCACCACTATGATGCATGTAAAGAAGGAAAGCTAGTTCGTGAAACTCCTAGAAACTACATTCTGGTACAAATATATATGTGATACACACCTAGGAATTGCGTTAGGAGGGGAGCACAACACGAATGAACAAGAAGCTCTGTTTTGGGGGGGGGGTTGGTTTTTTTGTTTGTTTGTTTGTTTTTTATCTTTATTGGTACAGAAGCTCTATTTGGAAGTCTCGAGAGTGTCTCATTTATATCATTTAAAAGTCACTTAGGAAATAATCAGGACGTCATTTATAAAATAATCAGAGTGAAGAACTGTCTCTGGGCCAAACACCCACAGAACACGCTGAGTACTTTTGAGACTGTATTCTTTTTTCATAGTTATATCTTGATGTTATAATGTAATTTGGTTTCTCTCTTTCAATCAGAATCTTTCCTTACCGCTTTGAACTCTTGTTATTTTCAACTGTAATCTGTCTTTTATCTCTATACATTTTAAAAACAATTTGATTGATACCCTTTTTGCTTTCATAATGGTCACACTTATCATAGGCATTTGTGCCTGTATGTAAGACCTTAATTCTTTTCTTTTAAACTCACTTGCCCTCACATCAGTTTATTTTCTCTTCCCAGTCTGCAGAATTTTGTATTTTATCCTTTCAATTGTTTTACATTTTTATCCCTATTTCCCTCCTTGTCCCTCTTCTTTTGTTCCTCTTGCCATTTGAACATTTTCTTCCTAGTTATAAATGTCTATCCTCCAATGTGGTCCTATTTATCCCTTGATTTTCTCACACAATAGGATATTTAAATAACAAACTGTGATATTTAAACATGCATGTCCAATTTATGTCACTTAAATTTAATTTCCCAAGGTGCATCCATTTACCTAAAAAATGTCTCATTTATCCTCCTCCGGGGCAGAGTAATATTCCACTGTATACACAAACACACCTTTTATCAAGTCTGTGACGGCCAAGGCGCCCTTCTTCACTGATGATGCGAGTGTGAAGTGCAGCATCACTATGGAAACTAGTATGGAGATTCCTCAAAAAAATCTATAACTAGAGCTTCCATTTGACCTAACTCTTCCCCTTTCTAATACCTGCCTAAAAGTTAAAAGCATCATACCCTAAGGATATATCCACATCCATGTTTACAACAGCACAATTTATAAGAGCTAAATCTTGGAAATAGCCCATATACCCATCAATTGTTGCATGAAGAAAATGTGGTTTATTTTTATATATTTTTAATGTTTTCATTTCTTTCTCGTTCTTATGGAACTTTCTTTTCAAGATATCAATGAGACTTATATTTTTCAGCAATGGTCAATCCAAAAGCATACTTTCACTATCAGGTTTATGTCATATCTAATTGATATATAAATATTTCTTCTGCAAACACTCTGAAAAAATAATATGACCCCTGAACTGAGATGCATCTTGAGCTTCTCAAGAGGCCCCTCCTCCCTTTACTTGCAGAAATACTAGTAGCACAACTTTCCATATGTTACATCTTTGCTTCCCCTCTTCCATTTATATAACCTACAATAGCTTTTAGAACTCTCTTGGACTATAATTGATATTAGGGAGAGTGACATATTTTAACACTGGACAAAAATTGCATCATATATGTACATATAAGCACATTTTACATTTAAAAGAAAAAGTTATATCAATGACAAGTGTTTCATGCATCAACAAATTAATTCCACTAGATCTATTCTGCATAGATAAAAACAGGGAAAATATTCAAGTTACTATTAAAAAATAGTAACTTTCTATTTTTTTTCCTCTCACTTGTATTCTCCTTTGCTTTGAAACATTTAAAATTTCCCATGAAATATAGAAAAATATACATAAAATTACCTTGATTGTCTTCCTTTCTCCCTCCCCTATTGCCAAATAACATTATTCTTCATCCCTAATATTCCCATGCTGGCAAAGAGCTTGAATAATTACTGATAGTGCAAGCTAGTAGCCTAGAGTTATACCTGACTTAACTTTCTTCCTTCCTTTTTTTCTCTGACTTCTTTTGAATTTAAATTAATTCTCATGCATTCATTCAAAAAATAAGTGAGCTTTTTCCACTTAATTGAATTGGAGATAAGTAAGAAGGAAAATAAACCCCTCAAGTCTATGGAACTAACATTTCAGTCAAAGGGGAAGATCATAAACAAATACAGAGCCAACTTATCCATTCAACTAACCAAATATTTACTGAACGTTAAGCAGAGCTAAAAATATCTCCAAGCATTTGCAAAGATAATTCAAGGTAGTGACCAGAATAGAAAAGAACGTCTCTGGTTTTCTGAAAATTATATTCTAAGGACAGTGAGGTTAGACATGAAATCAAATGCAAAAGAATGTAACAGAGTGTTAACTACTAGAATGAAAATATAAAGCATACATGAATGATATGTTATACAATTTGAGAGAATTCACATTACATATGGCTGAACAGGAAAAGTGTTCTTTAAAAATAAGACTTTTAAGTAAAGACCAAAAGGAGGAAGATAGGAACATGTAGCTTAGGTGGAAGATTATAGACAAAGGGCACAGGAAGTACAGTTGTCCAAAAGTATGAACACATTGGACTTCATTGAGGGCTGATTTGCTTAAAGTAGGATGAATTGGGAAGATAGAAGGGAAAACTGCCTCAGAAACATGTAGGTCTGTCATGAGAATGCTTATTCTGAACAGCAGAGTTCACACAAAGAGTTCCACACATTCCCTAATCATATCAAGAGCTTTGTGTTTCTTCTGTCATTCAGCATTAAATTAATATGTTTTAGCCATTTTTTCCATTGTGGGGATTAAATGCTCAACTTCCAAAATTAAGGAGGAATAGTTTAATTTGGCTATTGTTTCAGGAGGTGTAGTCTGGTTATCTGACTCCAACCAAGGAATATCTGTGCAGAAAAATATGATTTAAGAAAAATTGCCAAGAAGAAAGAAGGAAAATGGTGTCTGAAAGTAACGGATCAAAGACCACATTCCTGGCATCTCCAACTTGTTAGGGCCTTCATGCACTTTTGACTTTCTTGGCACAGATCTGTGAGCTGACCTTTCAGGGATTTCTTTCTTCTGCTTTAGGGGGGAACCTCCCTGGTCCCACATTCTGTATGCTGGTAAAACTATCATCATTTGAGTAACACCAGTTTCCACAATCAGTAGAACTGTAGAGAGGGCTCTTGGTCCATGGCTTCAGCGGCCTCTGATGGCGCAGATGATTGACGGAGCGAAATGAATCCTGGGAAATGAATTCTTTGAAAGGCTCAGCATGCGTAGATGTCCATGAACTATCTTCTTGAAGATTTATACTTTACACACACACACACAATGGGTGTTGTCTCACTGATTTCTGCCGTGATCTCAAGGCATCTTTCTTCTTGTCCTGGTCCAAAGTGCTTGGTTTAATTGTTACGACAGTAATCTCTTAAAAAACCAAATTTCCTATAGTCTCAAATTTATGGATGATACCTTCTGGGTCCAAATTTAAGTTTTATAAATGTTTGTGCTGTGTTTTCCCTCATGATTCTCACAAGAATTCTCAATAAAATCAGATAGTAGTATCCATACCACAGTCTGACTTTTGTGCTACTTTGAAATTTCACTTGAGAGATCAGTTATTCAACCATCCTTAATGTTGGGCTCCTAAGAAGTCCCAGGACATAGGCAAAAGTAGACAAATTTTCTGCCAGAGTATAACACACATGCTTCTACTCCAATACCAAATGGTCATGACTTTGGGCTTTATTCTCTATATTCCTATAAACATTATGATCTAAGTTTTCACCAAGATCACTCTTCCTGCTCTGTTTATAGCATTATAGGACTTCAGAAGAAAACACCTCAAAAATATTGTCTCTTCATGTACTAGTTTTTAAATTTCTGAACAGAAATAGTCCAAACAATGATCTTACCTTTTTAGTACCAATGTTCTGTATTTATCACCTTTCTCATAGAATATTTGATGTTAGCAACGTAGAGGGAGAGAGGTATAATTTAGCCCAAGATTTCAGAGGATTTCATCCATGTTATACTGGCTCCAAAGCAGAAATATCATAGTAGAAGGTAGGCCAAAACAGAATTCTTTCTTTCACCGAAGCTTGAAAGCAGAGTAGGTGAACAGTGTCAGAGGTCAGAGAGGAAGAGGTCAGGGACCGTACACAGTGCAAAAATTCAGATTTTTATGACCCACCCAATCACACTCAGAAATAGGGCCCACCAATCTGCAGAGCAGCTCTGAAGCCGATCAAGATAATGAAATCAAGTTTCCTCATCACAGAGAATGTGCCTCCATGTGATGCAGGCTGCCAAGATGGCCCAAGTTTCTCCATTTTGGGTGTGTGTGCCTTACATTACCTGGGAACTTGCTTTGCATTGCCCTAGCTGTATGATTATGATGGATTTATTTCCATGACTAAGCTGGGTAATATGGTTCATATGAAAGATTATCAAGAATATCCTCGAGTGAGCCGTTTAAAAGCATTTATTTCTATTTTATAGAAGAAGAAGAAATCTGAGTTAGAGCAGAAGGAAGATTTGGCATGCCTCTGCTTCTTATAAGATGGAGACAATCAAAAGCATAAGAATATGGCCTGTAGTTGCCATAAACAGTGTCTGACCCATAGCCACCACAAAAAGGGGACCAGATGGTAAGGACTAAGATCCTGTCAACCACCAGAATGAACTCAAAAGCAGATTTTTTTTCTTCCCAAATACTTCAAGCAAGAACTCAATACTGCTGATATCTGATGCCCACCTAGATTTCAGTCACAGGATACACTGAGAAGATACCCCAGAAAATCTGGTGCTGCTTTGGCAGAAGTATGGGCTGACAGGAGATAGCTGTTATTTTCATATGATTGTCTAGTAATTTAATCCTTTAATTTAGTTTTCACCTGTGCTGGAAGTTGAACTCAAGGTAGACTGGAAAAATACTCTATCTTTCAAGTATATCCTTGTCTCAAATTTGGGGGAACTTTTTGAGTAGCAATAAAAAAACTAATAGAGTTTCTTAACCTTTTTATTCTGAATACTCTTACCATTCCAGTTCCAAAAGTTAAACCACTGGTAGTATTAGGAAATGTCATCATGTATATTTTTCACACAATTACAGAGAACTGATGCTATGTATCAGTCAGTCCTTAGGAGAGAAGGATTTGATGCAAGATATGCAAATAGATGAGGATTTACAAGTTTGGTTTGCAGTGGCTTCCCACAGAGTCAGGCATGGAAGAGGACAAGAGGGCTGTCTGTGCCCTAGGGATCTGAAGGATCCTGTCAAAGGTCCAGGGCCCAGTGTGGTAGTGTCTCACGTGAGTTTGCATCAAGAGGGTCTTTGATGGAGAACTGAAGAGCCTGTGTCAGAGGCTGAAAAGTTTCTGTTGGAAGCTGGAGAACCTGCTCTGGAAGCCAGGAGCTCATGCCCAAAGGTAAAGACTGGAGATCCTCTGAAGAAACAGAAGCACACTTCCTTTTTCCTTTTCAATTTCTTTGATTCAAATGTCAAGCCACCTCACTCGGGTCTTCTGTCTCTAGGTAATCCCCTCAGCCACACTCAGAGCTATCCTGATCCTGTTTAGTAAGGCACTTCTCACTCAAGGTGACACAATCAGCGAACTGTCACACAAAGTAACTTCAGTGTGGACTACAGAACATGAGTTGAATATGCATATCAAGAGTAAATATGGAAAACATGGAGATCCTAAAGTTGGTTTATG
The DNA here is from genome assembly GCA_004026965.1 of Petromus typicus. Classification (NCBI taxonomy): domain Eukaryota; kingdom Metazoa; phylum Chordata; class Mammalia; order Rodentia; family Petromuridae; genus Petromus; species Petromus typicus. The sequence goes on along the minus strand of PVIR01000834.1, from coordinate 101,676 downwards.
ATGGTGTCACATGGTGGAAGACTGACACTACTTTGATGCCATGCCTCACTTGTCAACCTTCACCAGAGCAAGGTGTTCTTTAAAGCATTTTCATCAGAAAACCAAAGTTAAACAACTCAGCTTCTACTTCTGAATATGTCATTTACTTTGATGATGGACAGAACATTATGTCAAACCTCATCTATAAAATAAGAATAAACATGACATTGTACAATTCAAAAAGCTATTGGCTCTACTGCTCTTTTACCAGGTTGACTTCCACAATCCAATGTTGACACTCTCATAAATTACTATGTAGATGGCTCAAACATTGACCTATTCCCAGTGATAACCAAAACAGCATCTTTTAAAGCCTGTCTTTAATTTTAAGACTACTTTAAGAGATCTTTTCTTCTGACAGTTTGAAAAAATATGTCCTCAGAGAACATAAGTGCCATAAATCCCCATCTGTACAGTGCTTTTTTTATTAGTGAAGAAAACATTTGAAAATAAAAGATGCCTTGGATGCAGGTGAAAAGACCAATTGGAGGAGCCAACCATAAGTAAACAGAGAATCCAAGGACAAGTAGTTACTTCTAGAAATCTAAAAACATAAATTATGATAAAAGTGACATATAGCATAGCCTAGGAGTGTTGCTCCCTAAACAAAATCATAAACTGAGTTACATAAATCTAAGTAGCCTTATCACAGATAGATGAAAACTAATCAGCAAAACAATGTTTTTAGGGCATTTTAAGGAAGAAAAATAGATAGTATGGTGAGGGTTTGTTTGGGCCCCCAGTGTGGGAACACACGGGTCTCCACATCTAAGTGAGGGTGAAATAGCATCTAGAAGGAGGAATAATACCTCTGCTAACCATGGTATCTGAGCAAGTGTCTCCATGCTTTCTGCACTCTTACAGTTGTTATTTAAGCAAGGCCAAGGAGGGCAGCCCGAGGCAAAGAAATCCATGAAGAACTCAGCTTCCAAAAATACAGCAGGGTTGTTGTTGCTCAGAGACAACACAACTTGAGTAGACAATAGTAAGTTGTGCATGTGACGTAACAACTTCACTGCTTCAGATGCGAAAGCCGTGAAGAGCAGCAGCACCTGTATCAGTACACTCTGAAGAGAGCTCAGCCCATCGTGGAGGGAACTACTGAGCATGCTCTGTGCACAAAAGGTTGCTTGGGGTGCACAAGTTAGATCATCACCAGAAGACTGTCACAGGGCACACGCACAGCACTGACAGAGACAAGAGGAAACTCACATATGTCTATACATATTTTTTTAACTAAGAGAATACAAAAGGTAACAATGGCATATTTAAAATATCAAAGTAATTTTAACATGAGATTTTCTAAATTTCTCACATGAACAACTTGAAATGTATATTTCAAGATATATATTCCAAAATATATATATTCCAAAAGAAAAAAAGAAACCTATAAATCTCTCCAGAACAAAAACTGCTGCTCTAGATAGCTTTCAGAAAGTCAATTCTGATCCACTGAAATCTGAAGGTTGGTCATAGTAACCCAGGATTGGCTGACAAGCATTTCATTTGAATGATGCTTTAAAGAATCAACAGGAAAAATTGTTCCCATCTGCAGTCTCATGCAAGTTTTCTTAGCAGAAACCAGATGACTGATACCTTCTATATTAACACGGGCAATAGCAGCCATGTCCGTACTCACCAGAGCCATAGCACAGGCCTGGAGCCACTCACAGTCACAGCCCAGGCCTCCATCATAATAGTGGCCAGACCAATAGCTAAGGCTAGCAATGGTTGAAGACTGTTTAGAACAAAGTGTTTGGTACAGAATAGGAATTTGTCTGCTCTACTATAATCCAAGAGGCCTTGTATTTTATGAACTAACATACACTTAAACCAATCCTATTAACATTTTGGTCATTTGAAGGAAAGGCTCCCAAACTCATTAATTCTGAAATGCCTTTATTGCTACCTCTAACTTGTTTAAGATCTACCATATGTCTTCCATAATAAAAAAGTATTTACTGCCGTGTTTAATCTCTCCAATCAAGTTTTATGAGTCCACATAGGATGGAAGCCACATATAATTATTTATGATGTTTTCAAATGCTAACATTGTTCCTCTGAAGACTCTAAGCATAGAGATTCCAGGTTGAAGTGAGTAGAATTGATAGATTTTGTTGTGTGATCCACAATATCATCCTGACTTTTTTCTCTTTCCTTATTCTATGTTCTAATTGACCTTATTTTTCCATGGTTCATTGGTGATCAGTTCTGTATGCATACACATTTCTTAAGCATAAACAATTTTAAACATATTGTTCAGTTAAAAAACAAGTCTGTGAATAATATTTATGCCTATAGCATTTTCTGTAAATATTTTATTTAGTTTAATTATTTTTGTTTGAGTTGTACATAGGGAAATGGACATATTGAGATGTATGTTGACTAAATTTGTATCTAAAATACACCCATCTTAATGTTAATAATTTTCACATGTTATAATTTACTTCATAATCAGTTGTTACTAATAACCAGGGTTCAAACAAAGACACATGAAAAAGTATTTAAATCAAATTGTAAAGATGATGGTGTCAATAATGCAATACAGAAAATCCATGACATTTTTGTGTGAAAATGATTAAAATACCACAGTATTTTAGAGATCCAACAAAAACTCCCAAGGGATACTTTAAGTAGCGTCATGTGTTGGTTTTTTATGTCTATACACAACACCCAAACATAGTGCTATTTCCACTAATAAAATGTTTCCTTATCTATCTACACAGTACAGATGCTCTAAATATGGTACAAAAGCTTGCTGAACACAGGAAAAGTTTGGACTCTTCATGAAATGCAGTTACTGAAAGCAAAACATATTCATTTTCTGTGGATGAAGATTGCACATATCTGATATTAAATCTCTATGTCATTTTTGTCATACAATGTCACTGGTTAACACTGAAAAATATAAAGACATTATTTGGCATCACTTAATAAAACTAAGAGCATTTTGCTATAGGAAAATTAAATCATCCTTTACTATGCTACCTGTGAAGATGATTTGAGGAGTCATACTTAAGATTTAGATTCTTTCTCTCACTTGTCTTATCATCAAAGAAAAAAACATGTTTGCACTTTATGAATAAATATTGAAATCAGGAAATTGCTGATACTGACCATGTTTCTGTAAAGCCTGTTACGAACCTGGAAAAAAAAACTAGAGTTGAAACACTGGAATGTGCACATCTTAAAACTGATGCAATGGAGCTGGAAAAACTGGGTTTTAACTTGCCAAAGGCTAAAACTAGATCTAACTCTTTCACCGTGTACCAAGCTAAAATCAAAGTGGA
>PVIR01000834.1:41514-98247 GCA_004026965.1 Petromus typicus | reverse complement strand
TTTCTGCACAGCAAAGGAAATCTCCAACAGTGCAAACAGGCAACCAACAATGTGGGAAAAAATCCTTACCAGCTGCTCCTCAGATAAAGGGCTATTATCTAGAATATATAAAGAGCTCAAAAAAATCAGCCTACCCAAATTTAATGACCCAATTCAAAAATGGGCATCTGAAATGAACAGATATTTTTCAGAGGAAGAAGTAAGAGCAGCTAAGAAGCATATGAAGAAATGCTCAACATCATTAGTCATTCAAGAGATGCAGATGAAAACAACATTGAGATTTCATCTCACTCCACATAGAACGGCTGCCATTTCAGAATCAGCCAACGGCAAATGTTGGCGAGGCTGCGGAGAAGAAGGAACCCTTCTCCACTGTTGGTGGGACTGTAGACTCGTACAACCCCTGTGGAGATCAGTTTGGAGAATCCTCAAAAATCTAGGATTGATGGTCCCATTTGACCTGGCCATTTCCCTGCTAGGTATATACACACAAGAATTAAAAGACTCATATCACAGTGACATATGTGCACCCATGTTTATAGCAGCCCAATTTGTGATTGCTACATCTTGGAAACAACCCAAGTGTCCATCCACTGGAGACTGGATAAAAAGGCTGTGGTTCTTCTACAGAATGGAGTACTACTCTGCCATAAAAAATGATAAGTTTGAATCATTTCTAATTAAATGGACATACCTTGAGGATATCCTCATAAGTGAAATAAATAGGGCACAGATAGGTACATATCGCATCTTTTTTCTGGTATGAGAAAATGAAGATGTAAATGAGTCCTAGCATTGTATGTTATATATTGCGAAATAGAAAATGCTCAATGTAAAATAAGGTAAAAGGGGACAATGTTGAGATTGTAACAAAAAAGTAAGGAAACAAATTTTATATATATGGGGGGGTGATAGGGTGGGTGGGGCTATGGGAAAAAATGAGAATTAAGTTATGTCTTATACTGGTACAAATCCCCATTATGGAGTGCAATCATGATGTGTATATTTAATGTACCAATAAAGATAATAAAAAAAAAGTAAGGAAACAAATTTTATGTATATGGGGGGGTGGTAGGGTGGGTAGGGCTATGGGAAAAAATGAGAATTAAGTTGTGTCTTATACTGGTACAAATCCCCATTATGGAGTGCAATCATGATGTGTATATTTAATGTACCAATAAAGATAAAAAAAAACTGATGCTATTCTCAGGAACTTAGAAAACAGAAGACAATCTACAAACGATGGTTATAAAATAAATATTTTGTAAAATACAATCAAAAGCCTTGCTAAACTATAATCTAAAAATAGTTTTTCACAAATTTCAGCCATGTGATGTCGAGCAATGGCTGTCACAAGAGGCACGCATGCATCTGGAAAGAAGTATTTTAGAAGGAAATAGAAGGGAGTCTGGGAGGAGAGGAGGCAGGAGGGAGGAGCAGGAAGGGGAAGTGAACAGGATCGAGATGCGACGCACGTAGATGTGTCAGTTCCCCAAGAAGCACTTATTATGTGTATCAAACATACACTAATAAAAAGGGAAAATGCAAAAAGTCCTCAAATGTTTATTCTTTGATTATATTGAAAGTTAAAATGTGTAAATGATTATAATTATTCCCATAAGAATTCATAAAAAAGATTTCAATCACTATGACAATGTGAATTTTTATAAAATTATTGAAATTCTCAGCTTTTCTAACAAAATATTCTCTGCATTGGATATTAAAAAATAGTGAAAGAAAACAGCATAAATAAATGTTAGAAATAACATTTGCTGCAATATACTAGATACAAATTGTGCCAACACTTTTAAATTATAGGAATACTGTTAAGATTATAAATTTTATTTTCATCTTGATCTATATCTTCTTTAAAAGTCTAGAGAAAATTAGGAAAAAGTTATCCAAAATGCATTAATAATTACTAATCCAACTATATTATCTAATTTTTCTTAATATATTTAAGGTAGCTTAATATGTTGGAATAATAAATACTTTCATTCAGATATTTTTAGTTTCTTAGGATACTGCTCTATAACTTGTTGCCCTAGAACTTAAAAAAAAAATTCTTCTATGCTCATTGATATATCTTCTTGTTCATATTTAATTCTTCCTCAAGCTCTTTTCTTTCTTTCTCTTACACACACACACACACACACACACACACACACACACACACACACAGCATCAAACGTTTTCTGCTTTCATGATTCCTTCAACCAAGTGATAAGGAGATAATTACAGTAAGGCTTATAAGAGATTAAATCTATATTACATCCAGTGCAATAAATTAATGACGCCCTAGGCACTGCCACAGGTTCTGGAGATTGTATTTCACAAGCAGCAAAAATCACTGAAAATTACATATATTTTCAGAAAAAAAACCATAAGAATAGCATTTTAAATACAATCTCAAGATACACAAGGAACTTAAAAAGTCAAGGCACATATATGTAATAGAAGCTAGGTTAGGTGATTTGATAGGCCGGCTGTTTTGAGGGCTAGAATGGGACACTCAAATTATTGAGGAACTCAAGGAGGTTTTTGTTTTTTTGTTTTTTTTTTTTCAAACCTAAAAGCATTAATCTTAGTATTCCCAATCATCCACCAACCTTAAACCATTAATGGTAATTCTCATACATATTGTAGCAAAAAGCTGTGTAATTACTTACAAAAAGAACACATACTAGCCATTGAGAACCTGACTTATTATGGTCTCTTATCTGTCTCTCTGTGGGCCTCTGAGTGTCTCTCTGTGTCTACTTCTCTGTGTCTCTGTCTATCCCTCTATGTCTCTGTCTGCCTATCTGTCTGCCTGTCTGTCTATCTCTCTCTCTCTCTTTCTCTCTCTCTCTGTCCCTCCCTCAGTTTAGAGACAGAGCTTTGCTCAATGAATAATTCAAGTTAGTAGGAAAGTCTTGCCTGGTTTTCCATTTCTACAGTGCAGAAATGGACTATGCTGGAGTTACTTTGAAGGAATTAAGCATCTTGCAGGTCAAAAATTACCTTGATATAAAGCTTAAAATATTTGTCATCACTTTAGGATATTGAAACAGCTGTATTAAGATGTCTTAGCCTTATATCCTTACACATTCAGTTGATGACACTTTTTATGTTCCAATTCCTTCCTACCACATTATGTCTCATCATTCTTTACAGGAAAAGTAGAAGTTGACTACACTGAATTTAAGCTTTTGGCCACCTGGAGAGTGATTTTTTTTCAGGATAATTTTTTTATTGATTTTATTGGCACATTTTACGCACAGATCATGATCACGATCGACACTGAAAATTTGCACCATCACTACTTTACTCCCCAAGTCAAAGAGAAATGGTGTGCTCACAAAAGAGATTTTGGATATTTCCATTTCCTGATGACAGCAATTTGTCTCTGCAAATTAATAAAATAAACATTATAATTTGGATTTCCATGTAGAATAATTGTAGAGATAATTAGAAAATCAAGCAAACACAAATACTACTGGTCCTGCCAAAGTCATTTAGTTGTATATTAGTCAATTGTCTTTATGGTTTATAAGGATTTATTTGAAGTTGCTGAAAGTTTCTGGCAGATGGATCTATTCTCAGTATTCTGACTGACCTACAAGCACACCTTTCAAATGAAGAGAATTCTAGAATTTATTGGGATCATTCCTGTTTTCTTAGAAGTCTCCTAAAGATTTCACATTTTCTCCTCAGGAGATTCTGGGAATTTCTATCTTTTCTTCATGAGCTAAGGAAAATTAATTATTCAGTGAAAGAGATTCAACTAATGGCTAGAACTAAACCCAGTTTCCATTGAAATCTGGTAAACACGTTTATCTTACCTAGTCTTGAACAGGTTTATGGAGCAGCACTCCGGTCTCCCCTTGAGTGTCGAATCTGAAGACGGATGATGAGCTGCTGCAACAGCCTCTACCATCTTCAGAGACAAGGTCCGCCCCCGGAGTTTTATGGCAAACACAGATTTTTGTACTTATTACTACTTTCTCCATTGATGTACTGTATTCCAATGTCAAATTGCATATTTTGCTCTCTAACTAGAAGTCTTCGCTTCATTTCTGGTTTACTTATGTCTCTCTTTGTCATTTTTAAACCGTCTCAGGACTGCCTCAGTTTTATTTCATGGCTTCAGAATTTCACCCTTGTTTTCTATTATTTTGATATCTTCTACACTCCAAGACATTCTCTCCCGTGATGGTATCTAGGAATCTAACGGTGTGCTATGAAACACCAAGATGTTTCACCTTGCAAGCAATGTAACAGGTAAAACAGAAACTAGAAGTAGTTGCTAATTTGGAGTTTGCATTTATTTTTTCTTCTTTTCAAATCTATGATTCTAAGAGTGTTTTCCTGTTTTTTGTGCTTCCTTCAATATGCTTTGTCAGAGTTTTGCAAACATTGTAGGAGGTTTTCAGGTTTTGTTAAATTCATTATTGCATTTTATTTACCCATTTTTTTCTCATTTTGTAGTAGCTATTGTGAATAGAATTGCTTTTGCTGCACAATGTATAACAGCTAAACCTTGGAATTGACCCAGAGGCCCATCGGTGGGTTACTGGATTTAAAAAGTGGCATGTACATAAAAGGGAATATTATCCAGACAAAAAGACTATGATTATGTCTACAGTAAAATGGATGGGACAGGATAACAAGAGGAAAAAGAGACAGAAAAACAAATGCTACTCATTCTGTCTCACGACTGGACGCTAACAGCCAGTGTGTACGTAGAGTGGTGATTGCTAGATGCTGGGAAAGGTGTAGGGGAGGAAGAGAACTCATACTGAGTACCAAAACACAGACCACAGCATTAAATTCTGGAGTTCCCCATCAGAAAAGGTGATGTTTGTACCTAACAACTTATTGTATGCTTTACAAATAACCAGAAAAGAGAAGTCTAAGAATTCTGAAAAATAAAATCATAAAATTGAAACATTAATCACCCCAATTTGATTGGCAAACATGTATATGGTGATTCATAAGTATATTAAAAAAGTATGTGATCAAATTTTTTTTCACACTTTCAGGGGGAAAATATTGAATACTCTGATTTTATTGTTACATGATATATAGACATCAAATCATTATATGCATATCATAAAGTTGTGTCATTAAATTGATGATTGACAATTTTAAAAATAATAAACAGGTAGATTTTATAAATTCATTTGAGATATGAAATATGATGGTTTTTATTTGTGATATGCAAAAAAGTCAGAGATTTTAAGTACAGAACATTTATTTTATAATTATAAAGTTATTCTTATTTGTCATTTATAATTTTTAAAGTATAAATAATTACCTTGGCTGATACTTACTTTAATTTATAGAATGACTACTCAGGCTGCAGTGAATGGCTTGCTTAGAATTAAAATATTAATGGCAATAGTAATTGATAGGTTATTTCAGTGGTGCATGGGGACATTGATCAGGATCAGAATAGAGGCATATTAATGGGGACAACCGGAGAGAGATGAAAAATTGATATTATGCACTAAGCTCATTGGTTGGTTGGATGAAGGGAAGGACAATGAATGAAAACAGAAAAATTAAAGGTCAATTTTCAGGTTTTTGTTGAAAATCACCGATGATGGTGGTATTTTATGCAGAGGATCAAAAGAAGGAAGAAAGGAATATTCACAAATTTTAAGAATTTTAACATGAATTTCTCAGTTTTTATTAAGTTGTGTAAGATGCAAACTCATAGAAATTTTTACACTTATTTGAAGCATTAAAAATAGTGATATTTTTTAAAAAAGTGATATTTAAATACATACCTAAAATTACCCCAAAGAAAGCTATTTTAATCTTAAACTTTTAATCATAATATACAGAAATTCAAGATAAAGTACTTAAAAAGATAATAGAAATATTATAATAGTAATTATAGTCATGCCAAAAACAATTAAACATATGTCCTGGGATAAATTCAAAGTAGTGGAGGGAAACAGTAACATTTTAATTGATACATACTTGTCATAATTATTTGTGTAGTATTATACTATGATTTGAGACATATATATAGAGTACTTAGTATTTAAAACAGGATAAACATATCTATCACCTTAACAATTATTATTTATTATTCATGAGAAAATCAAATTCTTTTCTTACAATTTAAAAAAATCTATATACAGCATTAGTAATTACAATCATTCTACTGTGTGATAGAATAACTGAATATCTCTTTCCTTGTACTATGTTTTTATCTAATCACAGTATTCCATTTACTGATTTTTTTTTGTATTTGTCCCTTATGTCACTGTTCAGCATTTTCTTAATGATTTTTTTTGAAATTCATTATTGTAGCTACAGGAAAATAAATATGGATTAAGGTCTTTGTACTTTCACCTTGCAATAAATCTCACAGTTATATAGTTGTTATTTACATAGTGTATTGTGAACACTCAAGACAGACATTTTGTTGAGATCTTTAAACAAAACAAAAATATCATCTGAGAAGCAGATTTACTTATGGATACAATGTCATATAATTTATTTTTGTTATAGCAACTAGAAAATATAGAACTATGTTCAGGGAACATTTCAAAAAAAGAAAAAATATCAATATTACTACGCAGAATAGCAGTAATATTCATCATAATTATAAAATATAAAATAACAATAAAATGTATAAGCAAAGATGCCATATCAATAGCCCTTTTAATAAAAAATTAAAAATACAACAATAAATGGTCAAACTATATCAATACCTTGATGTATGCAATATTATAATTATATAAATATTTATAAGATATTTGTATATCACAAATGATAACTAATGGTACAACTCTAATTAGGAAAAATAGAATATAAAAATAACTTCTGAGTTCAATGATCTACATTATATTAAATGTCAAGACAATAAAAGAAAATGAAAGTCAAAAATGTTGAGATTGTAACAAAAAAAGTAAGGAAACAAATTTTATGTATATGGGGGGGCTGTAGGGTGGGTTGAGCTATGGGAAAAAATGAGAGTTAAGTTGTGTCTTATACTGGTACAAATTCCCATTATGGAGTGCAATCATGATGTGTATATGTAATGTACCAATAAAGATTAAAAAATAATAATAATCTAAGATTCCAAAACTATACAAGCAAAAGAAAATGACAGTAAATATCTTAGCATACAATGTTTTAGAGTGTAAGCACTCAATAAATGTTAGCTATTATTGTATAAAATTTGAAGGAAGGTTCTTGCTTAAAACTTCTAGAAACTTTTGATTAAAAATGCAAAACTAGATGGAGAGCATACAACTAAGACAGACCTTCTCAAGGTCCTGGATAGCCAGGACACAGCTTAGAGAGGTAAGGAGACATGTAGCAATCAGGTAAAACAGGGAAAGCTTGAAAGAGAGGAAACAAAGCTTATGTATAAGGGGTCAAGGGTGGTAGGGTGGGTAGGGCTATGGGAAAAAAACTAGAGTTAAATTGTGTCATACACTGGTACAGATTCTCAATGTTGAGTGCAATCATGATGTCTATATGTAATGTACCAATAAAGATTTCAATTAAAAAAAATATTCCCAAAGAGACTTCAAGCCAACCCATGAACATTTCCTGAGTACATGTAAAAACAGGCTTCTGCACATATACAATCACACACATGTACAAAGAACACATCTTTGGACACTTTGGCATGCTTACTTTTTACTCAGACACCATTTCTTCCAAAACATGTGTTATGTGGCACAATTGATAATCCTAAGATATCTTACCCTATTCTAACAACTATAAACTCATATTAGAGTTAACTGCAATATTACTAGAATTCTATCAGGAAGAGTTATCCAAGGAAAAGGGAATCAATATCATATTTCCATTTTCTGGATGATGACTATGTAGCAAATATATGCTCTGCAAATACATGTCTAGTTAAAATAAATTGACCTCAAAATATCAACAGAGATATCAGTCACAAAAATATGAACACAGACATAAATTAATTCCATAAACAAATATAGACAAATTCAAACTTTCTGTATAAAAATCTCTTCTTTTTTTCTTTTTTCTCTTTTTTTTTAAAGTTTTTTTGGGGCAAGGTCTCTCTTTGTAATCCAGGCTGGCCTCAGATACACTACATAGCCCAGACTAGCCTCAAACTCACAGCAATCCTCCTGCCTTTGCCTCCTGAGTGTAGGGATTACAGGCATGAATCACCACACCTGGGAGTAAGATCTTACATTTAATTTTTAAGATAACTTTTTCTCATGAGTAATGTTAATTGGAAATTATAAAATTATTAAAGTGGTATCATTTTTAAAGAAAAATGAAAATTTTGAAATACTTTTTGCTCAATCCTGATTCTGCATTTTGTGGTCCAAAGCAATTTTCCTGTGAGCTAAAATTTTATTCAACTTTTGGCAGTGTACATGGGATGATAAACACAGAGAAACTGTTTGGTGAATTCAATAAACTGAATATATCTCAGATTCTTCTGTGGAAATCATAGAACCAACACCTTGTAGCACAAAAAAGAGTGCAGCAATTGTAAGAATGCCATAGAAGCTACAGCTATAACCAAAGTCCAGCTCACCATAATAGTGTTGTACAGCACATGGATCTAGGATGCACACTTACCTCACAAGGAACACTTCTCTTCCTGAATGTAGAAATCATTTCAGAGAACTGGGCATGGAGATGCCCACAGATGACCCTGGGACTCAGGAGGTTGCTCTAGACTACACAGCTGGACTCTAATTCAAAAACAAAACATCATCTCACTAGTAAGTACAGCAAAGTACAGACACTTAGTTTCCTATTGTCATGTCCTGAATAACTTATCATTTCTGGATTTTAATCTGTCTCCTTCCTGGATACACAAGGACAGACCCTTTGCAAATGGAAAGTGATCCAAGAAATCAAGGGGTAGAAGAAGTAAGTGAAAACAGATTTAAAATGTGTTATGCACATGTACCAACTCCCCATAATGAGTAAATCATTACATATCACATACATGTTCTAATAATCATACAAAAACTTGAAGTCTCACATATCTCCATTGTAATAACAAGACAGAATAACATCACTCTTGGTTATAGTTAATTTTTATGTTCTTTTCTCAAACAAGAAACTGTGAGCTGCCCTAGGGCATAGATATTTTCTTATCTACTGTACCATATTGTCATGCAAAGATGCTAACACAATAGGCTCTTGAATATTTGTTGAATGAAGCAATGGATGGATGCAAAAATTAATAATTGAATGAACTTTCACTAGAAACTAATGATTTCCCAGAGCATTTTTAGGCAAAACGAATATACTGAATAATTCAACACTACCTAATTTCTGTGCTAACATTTTGCCAGCTAATCATGTGCCTAGAATGGCGTCACTTTCCGTGTTTAAAAGTTGTGCTCACGTACATTCCAAATGTCAAAGTCATCACTTGCATTTGTAGCACACAACCTACTAACCCCATCTTAAACAGTTTGTTAATCTTATCTGAGGTCACAAGGAAGTTCAGCTCTTGCAGTATATTTTTAATTGAATCTATTGGTACATTTTAGGTACAATTTGTGGTCATATTCATCACTGTGGGTATCTACGGTGCATGACATATCTTGATTCCTGTTTTTCCTATTCCCTTGCCCTCGCTTCAATACCCCGCACACAGCAGATTTTTAAGTAGGTACAAAACTAGGCACGTGAGGCACAATCTGACAAAGAATCACAATTTATTAAGTTGAAAACTGTTGCACAAATAAAAGCTTATTCTCCATTCATACATGTCCCTGATTACTTAGGATGAATTCCAACTAGATTACTTCAGTCTTTCCAGACACTTGAGTATTGATCAAATGCCTCAGAGCTAACATTTTTTCAACACAGAGATTTGCATACATCTTATGATTGTGATCCAGTAATGCTGACAGCATTGTGTCATTCAAAGGCATCAATGTCATGGTTGGGGTGTGCTGGAGGCATTTCTACTTGGATGATAGCACATTTTGTTAAAAGATCACCTCATGCTTTTTGACCTTAATCCCAAGAAAAAAGCCAAAAATCAGTGTTTAGTTATCTGTGATTAGTTATCTGCGTTACATTGGTAAGCTTTAAGGTACTCAGATAAAACAATTGCCGAAAGATTGTTTAAGAAGCTTTCTAAACAATTAGACAAAATCTTTTGTAAACAAAAGTATTTCTTAATATTTAATGTGACTAGGAAATGATGCAGAAAACAAACATGCGAAGCCAAAATAAACTCAATTAGTGTTAAGTATTTGTTCACTATTATTACTCCAATTTGTTTTCTGTTAATTACTTTAAAATTTTTCCTCACATCTTAACATTTTGATCAGAGTACAAAGTCCTTCCAAACTGAATTGTTATATTTAAATTACCAAAGGTGACTAAGAATGGCTCTGTTTTAGAAATAACTTCCCCTGTAGAAGCTGCCACGCTGTCAGCTTTGCTAGAATTTATTCAGTCCATTCAGCCTAACTTCTGTTTTAATACCTCAAAGACAAAAGCAAAATGATGCTTTGATTTAATAACTAGGACATGAAAAGCTTCAGACACATAATCGATTATACTGTTAATTAAATATAATTCAAGCCTTGCAGCACAGCCCCTCAGGCGTCACATGAAGCTGTAGTTCTTCTCACTTTCCCATCAGTTTGGCGTCCAGTGCAGCACTGTGTGTCACTCAGGAGGGCGGGTGGAGCGCCACACTCCAGGTGCAGTGAACTGCACTGCATTTCTGGCCCTGAATGGATTAAACTCTTCTAGAAATACTCAAGACTATGGGGGCACTAATAGTTATTGGCACTATTTTGTGTTTTACCTCATTAAAAAGGCTGAAAGCCTTATAGACAGACATATCCCCAATTTGATAGAAAAGATAATTAAAATACAAAGTAGTTGAGTAATCACCCAAATTCACAGAAAACTAAATATTCAAATCTGCTATCTATATAAATCTTGTTTTTCCTTCTTTTCTCTTTACTTGTGAGGATGTATTTACATTCTTATTCCCTCTACAATCAACAATACTACTTTTTCCTCTCCTGAAAACATTTAGGGTAAAAATACATATTTATCTTTTATCAGCAAAACTTTTTCAACCAGATATAATCAAAGTGTATCTAGGAATTTACTCCAATGTACCTAGAAGTTGACCCAATGCAAACATCAAAATTAGAACAATTCTAAATCTTTTTCTTAAAGACATCCTATAAGACCACTAAAAATCACCATGAACTTAGATAATATAACTCTAGACTTGAGTAAACTAGGATTCTAAGCAAGACGGCCAGCAAAAACCTGAGAGGCAAACATTGTGTTTTTATGTCTTCTGCCGATGAGTGGAGGAACTATAAGCAAAACGCGTGAACTAAAAAAATGAAAATTATGTTTGAAAATGATACCACGGATGTGTAGTCTGACAGAAAACATTTAAAGACTAAGAGCCATGATACAGTCAGAAAAAATGTAGCTAATGTTTTGAAAAATACATTGGTTGTGCTGTGATTGAGATAGGAAGTAAGCCATGATTAGAGTTAATGTCCATTACTGAAGTACCACTTTTAAAACAACTTTGTTTTTAACGACACATGTTCTCTGGAAAACAACAATCATCCATGAATTGATATTTTTGTTTGCTGGCAAATGCATTATATTTTCACTGATTTGTTAACTCATTCATTTATTCAGAAATCTACTGTCAAATTTGTGCTGAGTGCTGAAAATGCAAAAAAAAAAAAACTCCGAGCAGACAAAAAGCAAAGAATTTACAGTTACTGTTTCTATTTCTACTTTGCGTAGCTATGCTTTTTATATAACTCATGAGCTCTACTTGTGAGACATTCCATCTTGTCCTTATTTCATAGAAAATTCAAGCTCAAATCTGTACCTGCTCACTGGATGACTCACCTCATTTTCCAAGGTCCTGTCACATCTTTGTGATCTCCTTTCTCTGTGCACTTTCCTGTAGCCCACACCTCCCTGTCCAACTCACTAGGATTTAAGCTCTTTCAGGGAAAAATGACATCTTACTTGTCTTTATGGTGCAGGTCCAGTTTCCACAATGTACAAATTAAATGGGTTAAGGAGTAGACTTAAAATCAACAACTATACATCACAAGATACATACTATAATAAAGACAGCAGAGGGTTTGGTGGGTGACGAGCAAAGGGGTCATCTAGGCCCAGTTGATGCGATGGTGTAGAGCGCTGAAAGTAGACAAGGAAGCCCTCCTTAGATAACGCCGTGCTTGGCACAGGCTTTGCAGTTGACTCTGATCTAACTTGCTAGACTGAGGACAAACACCTTCACAATGGCATGAGATAAGGACATGTGCAATGTCCAGGTTTTTAACAGGAAAAATTGAGTAAAATGAATGTTGGCATGTGAGAAAGAAAGGACTGTTACACATGGATTCAGGAACTATACCATGAAAGGATTTTATTTATGACCGAGAGGATCAGACTGTATGTATTAAATGATGTAGCTGAGGACTGAGTGCAGTCCCTCAGCTGACGATGAAGGATCACTTTCAAAAGGACTAGTAGGAAGCACGATAAGGGTAAGAGAGCTAACGCAGGCAGAGCACAGAAGGGAAGATATGTCTTAAGGCTTGTGTCTAGATGTCTCCCCAAAACCTCATGGAGTCTCAGGTGGGGCTTTTCCAGAGGTGTTGAATAAAGAGTGTGTGATGCTGGGACTGATTCATGGTGCAGTCTTAGATCAGAGCACTAGGGCTAAGTATATGTGTGGTACCCGCCCTAAGCAGCCTGGGTAAGATGCAAGATATAGAGCTGTGGTCATCCCATGTTGCTTTGCTACCTTCTGCCTGCTGTGAACTATTTCTCCTCTGTGATGTCACCGCGCTTTAGTGCCAATCAATTATGAATTGAACCTCCACAAACTGTGACATAAATGAACCTTTTCCCCCTTAAACTTTGAGCATCAAGTATTTTTTGTCTCCACAACTAGAAAAGTAGCTAAGACGTCAGGAAACAAAATGATCATCAGTGTGAAATGCTACAAAGAAAGCTAACATGAAACATTCCAAAGAAACTGGACAGTTATTAAGACACTGGTGATCTAACTGAAAACAGTCATGAGATTAGAAAGAGACATGGTAGAAGAATTCAGTGAAGGTAAAGGAAATTATTTGCCATCTTGATTTAAAAGGAGTATAAAGAAAGCTAGCCCAGGGTGATGTGCTGTTGAGATAGCCTTTTTCATAAGTGAAGACTCAAACAGATTTATAGACTACAAGGAAGATGTCAGTGGAAAAACCAGAAGGTGAAAATAGAATAGACAGAGATGATAATTTATCAAGCGAGATGTTGAGGGAGATGGCATTTAAAGTAAAGTGGAAGAATGATTTTTAGGACAGGAGCAAGGATAAGGCTTCCTCTGAGACTGAGATAAAAGGCCAAATGACAGGTGTGAATTCGGATAAACGTTAGAGAGAGAAGCTGATAGGAATTCCCCCTAAAAGAGTCTCTCTCCTCCATGATCTAAGAGGCCAGGGTTGCAGACAGAGGAAGGTAAAAGTAAGGCTGGCACAAGAAGCCTGAAAGAGACTGATGAAAGGGTACGAGGGCTGCTGTGACACTGAGGGGCCAGGAAACAAATGAAGTTGAGACTCCGCCCATGAGGTCAGCACTTCCGCCCCCTGCAGCTCGGAAGGAGCTTTAACGTGGACTACAGAGACTCGAACTGATGTACACAGGAGAACTGACAGGGCAGTGGAGAAGAGAAATGTGTTATTTCAAAGAGGCATGATTGGCGAGAGCAGTGTAGATAGGGTGCCATATACTTTATTGTTCAAACCAGTGTTCTTGAATGCTGAAAGTGGTGCTGTTAGTAATAATTCCAGAATACGAAACAAACCAATAAGAACGAAGAGCACCTGAGGCCCAGGTAACAGGCGGTGTGCTGTCGCGGTGGACGCTAGTGGGACGGCTGCATGGACAGACCAGTGCATCACAGGAGTCTGGATGGAGCTTCCCCCAGGCCAGCATCTGCAGATGCACAGTCAGGCGGCGAGGGAAACTATCACAGTTCACAGGATTTTGTTCTTTCTTCCCTGCAAGAGCATTTTGCACACGCAAGTCTGGCATGTTCGCTTGGTCAAGGAATAAAGCAACTGTGATTTACTCAGTGCCTAAAGAGAATCTTCTAGCAGGTCTAGAGGACTTCAGAAGTCTTGCCAACTTTTCCCCTTTGCCAAAGAGTGTCCTTCAGTAAGGCTGTTCCTTCTACCCAGGTCACAGACTGGGCAAATATGAAGAACCAATCGTTAGCAGCTAACACACTATAACACAAATGAGAATCATGTTTAGGTTGTTTTACTCTGCTGTGATGTTGACTCACCTCCACAAACCTGACAACATTAAAACTGTAAAAAGAAGCCAAAATTCAATATAGAAAGAAGCCATGCGCTTTGGTTTTAGATTTAAAGGTGATGAGCAGAGGTCACAGCTTTCAGTGGATTGAACAATGTGGTAGCATGAAGCAAAATATTGGTAAAATTATTACTTGTAATTATTTAAAAAACAGGAAATAAACTTGCTTCAAATGAGGTTACAGAGCAAAAGTCATTATTGCTTGTTTTGTGGATGCCATTTTTTACTAATTAACTTTCTTATGTCTTTGAAATATCTTTCAAAACATAAATTATTAAAAATTAATTCATAGCAATGTTTTAGATCATTAATTTTTACTTCTTTAAATATTTTCTTTTCTCTAGTTTCATTTCTTGTGTCATTTTGTTCCTTAACCAAAATAATGTTAAGCATGTATGTGTATATTCTTTTTTTTTTTTTTTTAGTTTTTTTGAGACAGGGTCTTGCTTTGTGGTTCAGGATGGCCCTGAGCTCAGCCTCAAACTCACATCACAGCAATCCTCCTGCCTCTGCCTCCCTAGTGCTCGGATGACAGGCGTGAGCCACCACGCACAGCACTGTGGTATGTAGTACTGGTTGTTGCTGGGGTGAGTCTCTACCTCCAGTATTGTATGTGGTTATTGGGGATCGAACCCAGGTCCTTGAGCTTGCAAGACAGGAGCCAGAACCACTGAGCTAACTCCCCGACCCTGTGTATATTCTTATATAGTCTTGTCCATATCTATATCTATATCTATCTATATCTATATCTATATCTATATCTATATATATGTAGAGTTTTTAAATAATTATTTAACTTTTAAATCCCCAGAAACAAGACTGCTAGTGAAATAACTAAACACTGATGTTCATTTTGCTGTGATATTATGTACAGTGTTAAAGACATGGAAGATCAGTTAGGAGGATTTCCTCTGTATGAGCTGTGTGGCATTTTTCAAAAATCTGTTTTACTTTTAAGACAGATATTCAGCTAAGCCTGACTCATAAACTATTTCTTTTAAATAAACACAAATCATAATTAGTAAAATATTAAGGTCTTAGGAAAAAATCTATACTAAAAAAAGCTTTTACACATTTTCCTTTACCTTATAATCTAATCAACCCTGATAATACGAGGCATGTATCCGTTGTAGTTTTGTTTTTACTTACTTTCAAATTCTTCCCTACCTCCCCTCCACACACGCAGACATTCTCCTGGTAATAACTTAGGCAATACTTTCTGACAATGTAAACATTTTCTAAATGAGCGCTTTTTTTGACAGTAATGGATTTCCAAAATATTTTACAATTTCATGCTCTTGAAACAGTCCTATATGTATTCTGGAACACTGCCGTGTTTCACACCATCGGTGAAAACCCTATTGAATACAAACACCAACTGTCCTCATCTTAAACCATATTTTCCTTTAAACCAACATCCGAGACGATTTTCTGCTGTTGATTAGCATGCTGTTAGAAGACGCAAATGTCCTTCTGCACAAGATAGGAAACTTGGGAAGAAGACAATGTAACACCTGCAGATTAACTTTTTCTTATAGTACAGGATTTCTTAAACGCTTCTTAGAATAGCAAATGAAGGGAGGGAGTTGAAAATGGATGTCAACAAGGGCAAGCAGCATCTGTTCTAAGAGAAGGTAATGACGGGGCCTGCTAAATCGGTGCTCTTCAGAGCACGCGCTCACTCCATCGGCAGCTGCACAGTGTACGAGTTTTTGTGAAATTACCCCAGCCAGCAGAGGCCAAATCCTGCTTCCGCTCTCGACATGGCAGGACAGCCAGGCGCCAGGCATCATTCTGCGTGGATATGCAGAACAGGCTGCGTGTTGGTAGACGGGGTAATTAGAGTTTAAAGTAACTTCGTACGAACTTTCTGAGACCCAAGAAGACAAAAATTCAAAGGCTCATAACACACAGGAATGAAAAGGACATGAAAATGTTCATTCCTCTGATTTGATCGATATAAAGTACACATGTATTCCATTGTCCTGCATAGGTGAGTATACTCACTATATATTACTAACAGTTTTAACAATAAGTTTGAAATGAGTGATGTACTGTACCCAGATTTGATTGTTATGATACATATGTGTGTTTGCGTGTGTTTGGAAGTGGCACTGAACCCAGGGCTTTACGCTGAGAAACATGCCAGCCCTCCTCAGTGTCTCAGTAAGAACAAATGCTGCGCAAGTGGGGCAGGAAATTCTTCACGCAGCTTCCTAGAGTTCTGGGATTACAGATGTGCACCACCACATCCTGCTATTTACGTACTGATTTAGGATACTCTATGAAATGATTATTTGCCACTACAAATTTTAAATGCTGAAAATGGACACAATAAATAAATTGTCATAAACATTTGAAGTTATTAAAATTAATGTATATAAAATTGCAAAAATCCAAGTTAAAATTTTACCAATAATATACATTTAACTAGTGTTTGAATTTGGACTTAAAATCGTATATCAAGAATTCTAAAATAAAGTTTAATATCAGATTATGTTTTGAAGAAGTCTGAAAATATAGAATTAAAAACTAAGATAACTAAATGGTTAGAGGGTGGGAAGGAAAAGAATAACAGATACTTAAAAAGACAAGAAGTTTGTAACATATAGACTATAGAACTGAAGTATGAGAGATGAAAGGATAGAAAATTTTTAAAGTAAGCAGTACAATTTTTTTCAAGATTGAATATTACAAGATTGAAACATTTTACAATACAAATAAAAATAATAAAAGCATATGTTAACACACAGATTGACATTAAAACTAAAACTAAAATTAAAAGAAAAAATTCTAGAATATAGAAAAAGCTCATGTTACCTTGAAAGAGTAAGAATGGCCATAAGAATTATAGCTTATGTCACAATACAAATAAAAAGAGCCAGATAAACGAAAGAAAATCTTGTTTAGATGAAGATAAAAGACTTCACAGATTATGCCAAATATATAATAGACTATAGGCATACTAAGACTACAAAGAACATCCCTCAGCCTGATAATAAATGTGTGCAGCAACTTCAGCTAATATAATTCTGAATCTGAATGTTAAAAGTAATAAGGATAATTACACAAAGAAGCATGTGTCTGTTTTCTAGTGCTCAGGTGAATGAGGTCGGAGGATTGTGAGTTCAAATCCACTCAGGCAATTTAGTAAAACTGTATCTTGCCTTCCCAAGAAAAGAAATAAAGACAAAAAAAGAAAGAAAGAAAGGAAGAAAAGGAAGACTTTTGTCCTATTTTCTATAAAAAAGCAAAAATACCCATTATTATTTCTATTATAATAGAGTCACAGCCAGTATAATCAGAGAAAAAACAAAATAAAACTCATGATTTGGAAAAAGAAATAGTGGAACTTGTCTTACTATGTAATTAATAATCACTCATAATGAAAATTTTAAGAAATCTTCCAGAATTATCATAATAAATGTGTAATTTTATTAAGCTAAAACATCCAGGTCAAATATAAAATAACTTATTATTTCCTATTAAGAGCAATGTGTATTAGAATTCAATTTAAAATAACAAAAGAATATCAAATAGGGAGCTCTTATTTTCTGTTCTGGCCTGGACAAAGCCTGGACACCTCCATTTCATCCAAATAAGTCCAACACTAAACAAGTTAAAAATACAACTGCTTTTCTTCAATTTCTAGGAAAATTAGGAGTGGGAAAATCACTGACCTTAAGTGGAGAATAGCTCTAACTTACTACAACAGAAATTCACAAAGGCCTTCCTTTCCTACTACAGTGAGGAACTCTGAGATACATTCTATGAGTCTCTGAGGAACCAGAGAGGTACATTTCATAGCCAGGAATTCCCAGGGAGGTACAAAAGGGAGACTACCCACTTCTGTAAGTTTTGCCATAGGAGCTTCATCCAGTTTCCATAGACATGAAGGGGAAAAAATGTCTGAAGAAAAACCTGCAGAAAACTATCTATATATCTGGGGAAATTTTAACAGATGCAAGGAAGATAAAACCTCAAATAACCATGACCAGAAGAAGAAGCCTTCTCTGTGATATATCATACTTAGTATCCCAGATATCTAGGATTAAATATTAAAAGATGTTAAAGAAAACAAATCAATTATAAAGGTAAACTCAGAATTAGAGTAGACTTATCTACAAAAGCCTTGAAGACCAGGAAATCTTGGAGTTAAGTGTTTCAAGCCCTAAGAGAAAGCAAAACTGATGGTCTGTTTATGTAACAAGCAAATTTAATTAGAAAAGAAATATAAGAGCTAAATATCAAGTGATATAAAACAATATTTTGCATAATGAGATTTCCAGGAGAAGCAGAAATACTTATACTGTTTTCAGACGTAGACTTCCAGTTTCAGAAGAGATAAACAAAGTCATTACATATTGGTAAAGGAAATAATACAAGACAAAGAGGTAACAATTATAAACAGACACACACCAAACACTGTCTCACCTTGCTTCATAAAACAAACATTGATGGACATGCAAAATCAGTTATACATCAACATAATTATAGTTCCTAGTCTCAGTCTACAGAGATCAACTAGCAGGATTGCAACAATGCACATTTTGCCCATGGGCACTTAGAACTTTCTCCAAAAGGGAGTATAATAAATAAACCCATAAAATATGCTCAAATAAGTTGGAAGTAATCAAAATTAATACACTCGTAATAACCTATAATTGTGTGATAACTAGAAAACATAGCAGACAGCGCCACAAAAATTATGCAAACAATTGGAGATTGCATGATACAATCTTAAGTAATCAGTCATTTACAAAAGAAATCAATGAAAAGTCAGACAGATCCTAGCACACACGAAAATGGCAATTCAATACACCAAACATATGGGATACAAGGAAAACATGCCTAAAGTAAAAGCATCTAAAATACTCCCATCAGAAAAGCACAGTACACAGAATAAGTAATTGAATGATGCAAATTTAGGTCCTTAAAAGATATATATGACACAAATCAATGCTAAAACAAGAAAGCCAGTAGCAGAGAGCAAACTAATGAAATTAAGATGAAAAATACAAAGAAAATCAGTCATTTGAAGGGATGCTTTTTCAAAAGAAAAACAAAAAATGGACAAAACTTACCCAATATAACAAAAAGTGAAATGAAAGATCTATTATCAATTCACTGGAAATTTAAAAAGTGAAAACATAAAGGACACTACTGAATTTCAGATTATTAGTAACTACTTTGAGACACTATACTCCAGTAAGTCCAGAAGAAAAAGATAGATTCTAATATACATACAAATTACCTCAACTAAACCAAGAAGATATAAACATCAGGAGTGTTTCAACAACAGGTAGTTAAATAGAGTCTGAACAAACCTACCATCTAATAAAACCCCAAGACCCAGTGGATTTACCATTATATTCCATATGAACTTCAGAGAGATCTAATACCAGTATTCTTCAAACTGTTCAGTTAAATTGAAATGGAAAGTATGCTACTGAGTCCTTCCTAGAATCTCATGTTATCTTATTCCCAAATCAGCTCTTACTAAAATGAATATAAGTGGCCAAGATTTTTGAAGAATATGGATGTAAAGATCCTCAACAAGATACTGACAAATGAAATACAACAGATCTTTATAATAAGAACCTATATCATGGGCCAGAGAGTTAGCTCAGTGGTTCTGGCACCTGTCTTGCAAGCGCAAGGACCCGGGTTTGATCCCCGGTAACCACATACAATACTGGGCGTGGAGACTCACCCCAGCAGCAACCAGTACCACATACCACAGTGCTGGGCATGGTGGCTCATGTCTGTCATCCCAGCCCTCGGAAGGCAGAGGCAGGAAGATTGCTGTGATGTGAGTTTGAGGCTGAGCTCAGGGCTTGCCTGAACCACAAAAGCGAGACCCTGTCTCAAAAAACTTAAAAAAAAAAAAAAGAACCTATATCATGACCAAGTAGGCTTTTTTTTCCGTAAATGCAAGGATGGATCAACATACACAAATCAGTAAGTGTAATGTGTCGTGTAAGTAGAATCAAGGGCAAAAATTATATAATCCTTTTAATAGATGTAGAAAAAAATTGGAAAATCTATCATCAATTCACAACAAAATCGCGAAGACAGGTACACGAATATCTCAATCCAATAAAACACATTTATGACAAAATTACTGCAAGACAACATTTAAAAGGGAAAAATGAACACTCCTCTAAACTCAAGAACAAGGCAAGGAGTGTCCTCACTCCTCAAGACTCAATACTTTATCAAAAGCAAATAAAAAAGGAAAAAAAAAAGACTAAATATAGAAAAAGAGGACATCAAACTATTCTATTCATAGACAATATGATTTTTTTATACAAAGTGCCAAAAATTACCTGAAAAGGTTCAAAGAATTAATGAATTCATTGAGATTAAAAATTAATAGCATTCTTGTACATTCTAATAATTTAATTGAGAAATAAATTAGAAAAACAATATTCCCAATAGCTTCAAAAAATATAAAAGCTCAGGAATCAACCTATCAATTGAAGTAAAAGACCACTATAATATATTACTCTGGCAAAGGAGATCAAAGAGGATATCAGAAAAAGGGAAGTTATAACAACAGCATTACTGTTAGAACATGAGAAAATATGCTAAAATCCTCATGAAAGCAAAAGAGAAAGAATAACAAAAGTGATCTGGGACTAACAACAGCAAAGCAGAAAACATCAGAGTCCAGGATTTGAAGTATATTTCAATGCCATGGTGATGAAAAACAAAAATAGCGCATTCTCTTTGTGTCCCAGTGTTACCGCAATGTACAGGACGGCGAGCAATGGAAAAGAAGAGTGGGCACAGGGGCAGTCCCAGACTCATTTAGCCACATCATCTTTGACAAAAGGGCCAAAAATGTATGCTGTAAAGTTGGCTATGTACTTGCAAATTGAAGATGTGTACTAACTATGTACTAAACTAAAATTAAAATGGTTTTAACAATCGAAATATTGAAATATGGACACAGTGTTCTAGAAGGTGAAATGGGTAAAAACTCTTAAATTCCTACACACAGACAAGTTCTTTGCAAATAGAACCTCAGCTGCCCCAGGAATAGCACCGAGGATGAGCAAATGGGATCATATCAAGTTAAAAATGTTTTGCACAACCAAGGAAATAACTAAAAGAGTGAAGAAATGCTGCACAGAATCTGAAAGTAA
Organism: Petromus typicus; assembly: GCA_004026965.1. Taxonomy (NCBI): domain Eukaryota; kingdom Metazoa; phylum Chordata; class Mammalia; order Rodentia; family Petromuridae; genus Petromus; species Petromus typicus. Next base: position 76,738 of record PVIR01000834.1, on the reverse strand, counting down.
TTTTGCCAGGTACAGCTGGAATAGAAGATTAATATCTAAAAAATAAAAACCCAAAAATGGGCCTCTAAAATAAAAGACCCAATTAAAATATGGGCAAGTGAAGTCAATAAAAGCTTCTAAAAAGAAGTAAAAATGTCCAATTAATGAGAAATGTTTAACATCAGGCTGGGAATTTAGCTCAGTGGTTCTAGTGCCTGCTTTGCAAGTGCAAGATCCCGAGTTTGATCCCCAATAACCATATAGCACACTATCAGGCATGCTGACTCAGGCCTGTAATTCCAGCACTTGGAAGGTGGAGACAGGAAGATTGCTGAGTTCAAGGCTGAATTCAGGACCAGCGTGAACTACAGAGCAAGACCCTGTCTCAAAAAAAAAAAAAAAAAAAGAATGTTCAACATCGATGTCCATTAAGGAAATGCAAATGAAAGCAATACTGAAATTGCATTTTACTTCTGAAAGAATGGCTATCACCATGAAATCAAGTAGCAAGTCCTGGTGAGGCTGCACAGGGAATCTTTCTGCTTTGTTGCTGGGAATGTAAATCAGTACAATCACTAGGTTTCTCAGTATGGAGATTTCAGTAAATCCACTATTGCCCCTCTAAATATCTTCTTGAAAGAGTGGCAGGCCTAATATCAGCATGATGCGTGTACTCTCACGTATGGAAAGCAGCCTAGTTCAAAAGGGCTAAATCTTAAAAGCAGTCTGTATGTCATCCAACAAATGGACAAAGCAAACATAGAATCCAGACAAAGTGGAGCACTCTCCTATAAAAAGGATAAATTTGATGCATATGTAGGGCAATGGATCCACTTTGAGACCATAATTTTAAAAGAATTAAACCAGACACAAGAGGTTACATAATGCATAGCGTCTCTTATATGAGAAACCCAAACTACAAATAAAAAAAACAAATTAAAGATATATAATAGGAAATAGACAGATAGATATTTTGTAAATACACAGGAAATAAAGAAGGGACGCAGAGAAAGAGGACATAAACAGAAATGAAAGCCGCTTCATAATTCTCATGGTGAATGTAATCATTATGTAATACAAACACTATGTGCTAGTACAAATAAATTCCTAAAAGTAATTGATAAGTCTTGGATTAACATACAATGCATAATATATATAGATCTTTCATCCTTCATGTGTCTATTATATTCAATAGAAGTAGAACAGGGAATAACGAACTAATATTTCTCTGTATTTGACTGCAACTGGTCTTGATACTTTTTATGACTAGTAACTATCAGTATTAATAAGTGCATAGAACAAATATAAGAAATAACTATAAGGAGTCTTATTAAACAGAAATTATTTAGAAGGTAGGGGCAATATGATTTTTATGTGTCTGGGGCAGATATGTACTTTGAGGCCAGATACATGTTTTACATAATGTTATTCTACCAGACTCTGCCCTCTAGAAATGGGAGCAAGGGTTTTCCACTAGCCAACCAGCATCACACAAACTCAAAGCCTCACTAGGACAAACTTCAAATGAAACAGTCTTTGCCATGGGCGTGTGAGTCTTCCAAGCATATCAAACAGCACATAAAGAGAATTTTCATCTTTGAGTGAAAAGCAGTCAGAACGCATGACGGAGGGGAGGAATGGTATTCTGTTAGGACAGAAAATTGCAGTAGAAAATGGTACGTTTGAAAATCAACATTGGTGCTGTTTTTGTGAGTTATCTGTCTCAAACACTGAAATTTTCTAAAATAACATTTACATTAAATCATTCCAGAGAACTGGGGCAGCGCATCAGAACGGTGTCAAGGTACTGATTAGAGACAGTCATTAGTCATGCTGGGAATGTTTTTGCTACTTCATTAAAGTAACCACAGGAGCAGCGACCGCCCATGCGCACCCACACAGACACACAGTAACACACGTGAGTGACAACAGGAAATGATCATATATGACAAGAACTATATAATATAGATGATTAGCTTTATTGAAAACCAAAAAAAAAAAAAATCCAATTGTCCTACATGAAAACTTTTATGCTTAAACAAACAATATTAAAATATTAAAGAATAATTCCCCTAAGTGGCAATTTCCACCAGTCAGTATAGGTCTGACTCATGACAGTCTGTGACCAAATCTGGAGAAATTTGGAGACATAATTCTGTTGATATTTCCAACACTGTTTAAGCCAATGAACTGAAGAGAGAACCAATCGGAAGTTCTTAGTAATAGCCAGACCATTATCTTCCATAGCAGCATGGACGGCAGCAGCCATAACCGTAGCCACCATAGCTGCCACAGCCACCATAGCCACCATAGCCACAGCCACCATAGCCACAGCCCAAGCCACCGTAGCCGTAGCCCAGGCCACCACAGAAGCTGCCGTAGTAGCTCATTTTCTCAGGAGTGGAAGGTTTGGCTAAGACAGAGGAGTTACTGCTGCAGTCTGGGGTCCTAACCTGTCCAGGTCCTTTTATAGCACTTGAGAGGTATGCGAGGCAAACCGCAGTTTATTTTGGATTCCTTTCCTATCGAATGGGCATCAAAATAAAGCCTCAACAATTTCTCAGCCACGTGTCCAAGACAAAACTGCCACTAGGTGTCGGTGTGGAGTAACGAGTCGTTGGCAGATATGGGCGTCTCTTCCTTCATTCGTGGTCTTCTCTCACTTCTAATCCCCAGTTTAAAACCAGTGACTAGTATTGTTTGATCACAAAGTATGCACGTGAATCTTGTCTGTGGAGACATTCTTTTCTGGAATCTTCCTTTCTCTCCATGAATGACGTATTCAGAACCACACAGTGATCTGACATGGATAGGAAATCGTGAAGACTTGGCGAGATAGGCAAGATGTTCGGATTGACTTGGAAATATAACTCCACCAGTTGATTTTTCTACCAACTCTTTCACTTATTCTACAGGAATTAAAATTCCCCTTCCTAGTTTATACTTACTAGATATGGTTAGACTAATGAAACACTACTCTTTAACTATCCTCATTTTATAGACTATGTATGTATATTAATTATATTCTTTTTTATATCTGTAATATCTTCTACTACAGTCTCCCTTATGGAAAACCAAGATGAGCATGAAGAGAACCAAAAAAACAGTCTTCAAATTTATCTTCATGTTCAATTATTGAGGAAAAAATAAAGTTGTTTTCCATGTGTGTTTTTTGCTTGAGCCACCTTTATAAATTGTAGTGAACATACACACCTTAATGGTGATAGAAAGAATGGATTATGAAACCAGATAAATTTATCATGACAAACCCATGTAATGGTACACAGGTAATTCAATAAGATGCCAGAGTTTATATGTGTACATCTCCAGGTGCCCAAGGCATGGTACACAATATAGGACCATTCTGTGCAGAAGTAGATGTAGAAAGTTAGAACCTCTCATTTATTTATTCACATTCCACTTAGGAATTAAGAGTTTATTGAGAAATCCCTATGTCAGGCCTCATGATAAGAAATAAGAATGGAGCAGATAAACAAAACAGGTAGGCTTCACTTTCTTTAGTTTACAGTTGTAACAAAAAATAAGGTATATTTTAAAAATGAATTAGATAATTATAATAATGAGAATTCTTCTAAAGGTAACAAAAATTCAGCAGGTAACACTAATACTTCAAAAATTACTTGGACTAAGATAAAATGGTCATGAAAGACAGGCTCTAGGGAGTTTAAAAATCTTAATTTTATGAGAAGGTACTGTTATTTAATAATAAATGGTGTTATTTTAATAATAAAAATCATAGAAATAAAGTTTTGTTTGGGTTTTTTCTGTCCCCCCAACCCCCATACCAGGAATCAAACTTGGGACCTTGAGTTTGCGAGACAGTCACAATGCCACTGAGATAAATTCCAGCCAAAATTTCTTGGGAGCAAAAATGTGGTATATTTGAAGAGCTGAAAAGTCACTTGGTTTTAGCATTATAATTAATTTGGAGAGGAAAAGAAGAAAGATAAGTTTCAGGCACTTGAGGCCAATTAGTGACAAATAAAAGTGTTAAATAGCTAGAAAACAAATAAAAGATCAGAGTTGAAGGTAAATCCAGGATTCATTCAAGAGCACAATATACTTAGAGTATGTAACATACTTCAGAGTCCTCTGCTAAATATAGGCTACAGACAAGAGCCTCGGTGGAGACCACAAAGCCATCAACACAACGTCACAGACACACTAACTTTCAAGGTCAAATTCTAAACCAGTCAAGCAAAACATAATGAAGAGAAGCAGCTTGTAAGAGTGGAGGCCAACCAAGGAAGTGTGCTATGAAGGCTCCATATAATCATGGCACGGCTTTGAAAGAGAAGAAAGCTCATTTTGAATGGAGCCGATTTCCCCTGATAGTTACACAGATGAAGATAGACGCACCATCTGTACCATTCCTTGGCCTTTCAAAAAACTTCATTCAAACTCTCAATGTTGAATGCTATTATGATGTGTATTCATAATGTACCAATAAAGATAAAAAAAAAAAACTTCATGGCCTCAATGTTGTTCACAGTCCCTCCTCTAGAGTACCCCCGAGCCTTAGGTTTGCCTGTGTTTCTTCCAGGGGTAGATTTGGGTTATGCATTTATGGCGCACACTGAAATTGTGTGTGCTCCTCTTAGTATATGAGATCTTGAAGGGCATTCTATTAGTTTGACACGGTATTGATAACACTGACTTTGATCCTTCGATGTCACAGATTTATCATGAAAGTACTATTTTCTTGAGTTTTGGAGAAATCAAGAATAGGTAAATATTTTGATGCTGATAAAATCTCTTTCTGCTAGTTTAAAATCCATTGATGATTTTTCATTTATACTTCCTACTACATTTGTAGACTTCAATATTACTGTACATACATCTATTTCCTTCCATTTATATATGCATTCATTTATTTCTTTGTGTTATAAGGACTCACAGTTTCTAGGTGTATTCCAAGTTCTATAAATTCTGATAACCATTTTCACTGGTCACATCCCTGCACTCTGAACAGTTTTCCAAGATCATTTTGGTTTTTTGTTTTCTGTTTTTTGGGTTTTTTTTTTTTTTTTTTTAGGTTTTTGGAGACAGGGTCTCGCTTTGTGGTTCAGGCTGGCCCTGAGCTCAGCCTCCAACTCACATCACAGCAATCCTCCTGCCTCTGCCTCCCGAGTGCTGGGATTACAGGTGTGAGCCACCACGCCCGGCACTGTGGTGTGTGGTACTGGTTGCTGCTGGGCGTGAGTCTCCACGCCCAGTATTGTATGTGGTTACCGGGGATCGAACCCGGGTCCTTATGCTTGTGAGACAGGCACCGGAACCACTGATCCAAGCTCATTCTGTACATGAGTTCTGAAGGTTAGTTTTCGTGCTTTTCTTTTCTGCACCTTATTACTTTGATGCTCAGAGTCTCTCAGCACAAGATAAATGATACTTTTACACACCCAGTTAGATTTCAGTAAAATCATTCATTTATCATGTTTAAGTATCACAAAATGGATTCCCTTTTCAGTAATGCTTATGAGTTAGCAATTATGAAAGGAAATACAGCTTTGGCACTATTTTGCTAGATTTCATTAAAACTGTATTTGATTGCCATTGGGTGAATGGATATATGGATGGATAAATAGACTTGTTAGATTGTCGAAATTTAGAATAATATATTTCCTTTACTGTCTGCTAAAGCTCTGTTAAAAATATTTCTGTCAAAAATATAATTTGTTACAATAATTTATTTAGGTGATTTAAAAAATATTATCCCCAAAGACATAAGTAAAGAGAAATATTTGAATAAGTAAAACCTAAATAAATAAATAAATATTTGAATAAATAAAATTTGTTCTATTTATCTCTTTGTATTAAAATCTTGTTTCTTTATTTGAATCTTTTATCAAGGCAGACAAAATCATTTTCTATCCCATGATCATATCTATGATAAACAAAGGGATCAAGCCACGTCACCACATCGAATATTTGGAAGAAGTATCACAAATATCTCCAAGGAGAGATCATAATTATGAGAGGTCAACAAGGAAAATATTGTGATTGAGAGAAGTCGACTGAGGACATTTAAAAATCTCCTAGTTTACATGACAACTACTTTTAGAGTTTTAAACTGAAGCTCTGATGTGAAAGATAGCTTTGTGTGAATGATTGTACACTCTGAATAACGTGCCTGGTCACTGCTCGAGTCATGACTCTTTAATGCCTTAAAACTTTGCCCCATAGTCTTTTAACTACACACTTACATGAGTCATAAAATTAGCCAATGGCATTGTGACGTGCTGTTAGCCCCACCCACACCAGGGATATAAAAGGCCCTGTGCAGTGGGGATTGTCCAGACTCAAGTCATCACCTCTACTCCTCCTCTACCCAAGGACACCTCAACAACCAGCACCATGTGTGGCAGCTACTACGGAAACTACTATGGCAGCCGTGGCTACGGAGGCTGTGGCTATGGAGGCTATGGCTATGGAGGCTGCGGCTACGGAGGCCTGGGCTGTGGCTATGGAAGCTGTGGCTATGGAGGCCTGGGCTGTGGCTATGGAGGCTATGGCTACAGAGGCGTGGGCTGTGGCTATGGCTGCGGCTATGGCTCCCGTTCTCTGTGTGGCTGTGGTTACGGCTATGGCTCTGGCTACTACTACTGAGAACATCATGCAAAAATTCTCGCCTTATATAACCAAGTTTCACCAGCTGTGAAGCCCACATGTTCTGTCTCATGCGTGGCTGGTTGTATTCCATCAGGTTTCTGAACACTTGCTCTCTGGCATCGTCTGGATCTGACAGAGACCTTCACACTTGTCCTTCCCTGGACTCGTCTGCTGAATACCCAGAGAACTTGCAGTTCATCCTGTGAACTTCTCTGTGGTTTCTCATGGATTGATATCCTCACACTATCCACAGTTTTATTTTCTTGCAAGACCTATTCTACTGTTTTCTTAATAAACTTTCTAATATCCTAAAACTGTCTTAATTTTCTTTATTTAATGTTTAGTATATATATTTTTCCCTGTTTTCATTAGAGAAAACAACTGCCGTCTTTAGAATCTATCTGCTGTAATATTTCTGCTTTGGTTGTTTCATCAAGTCTTTGATGGGTGACAATAACAAGGCAACAAGTTTGGAAGTCTTCTATTTAAGCAGTGATGATAGTGTTCTCTGTAGTTATTATTAGGACAAGCAAGCGAATAGTTAAGATTTGGCTGACAATGGTGCCTCTACCAATTTTTTTTCCTTTAAACATTAGTGTGTATGGAATCCTTTTCAAGATATAAATATTTATGCATAATTCCTGTCTCAAAATCTTTGGAGTGGGTATGTTTAGGCAAGAAGCATTTTTGTTTGTCCATCTTGATAGACAGAGAAGTTCAATATGACCTTGGCTTGCCCACATTTAACTTTTGCATGACTCACTTTGGATTAAATTTTGTTTTTAAAATGTTGATTCTGGCAACATTCTGGCTCACTGATTCTGGCAGTGCCTCACAAGCGCAAGGTTCCAAGTTTGATCCTCAATACCAAAAAACAAACAAACAAATAAAAAAGCTAAAAACAATAAACCCTAACCCATGGCATATTTAGGTTTATTTAGGTTTCGAATCATATGAGACCATTCTACATTCTTTGTCTTGAGATGTTTCTTATGATTCCTCAGTTTGTAGTTTGCTTTTTCAATAATTTTTTATGACTCCTGTTTATAGACCTGGCAATGATATTTTCTTGATATGAGATTATTATATCTCATGGTGCACTTTACTGAGTTTAACTATAATATTTAATTTTTTGTCTTATTTTCCTTTTAACAAATCTTATTTTATTAACACATGTCTGCAGTACATAATGATTACATTCATCTTTGGAGATGACACCTATAAACAACACTCTTTTTTTGTTAAACTGATTTTATTGGTACATTTTACATACATGTCATGAACACACTCAACATTGAGAATTTGTACCGGTATACAATATGACGGACTTCTCTTTTTCCCCTTACCTTCCCACCCTACCTCTCCCCACATCCTTTATACACAAGCTTTGCTTCCTTTTTTTTAACCATCACATTTTTCCTTCCCATTGTTATTTACCACTATCCTCTTTTCTCTTTGAATATTTTGTGTTTCACAATATCTATCATATACTCTAGAGTTCATTTATATCTTTAGTTTCTCATACCAGAGAAAAGACATGGTATTTACACATTTGTGACATATTTACTTCACTTATGAGTATGCCCGCAAGGTATGTCCATTTGAGTAAATATGATTTAAATTTAACATTCTTTGTGGCAGAAGAGTATTCCATTTTATAAATAAATCACATCTTCTTTATCCAGTCTCCAGTTGATGGGCCTTTGGGCTTTTTCCAGGATTTAGCTATCACAAACGAGCTGCTATAAACATGGGTACACACATGTCACTGTGATATAAATCTTTTAATTCTTTTGGTCATATACCTAGTAGGAGAATAGCAGGGTCGAATAAGACCTCTAATCCTAATTTTCTGATGAATGTTCACACTGATCTCCATAGTGGTTGCATCAGTCTACATTTTCATCAGCAGTAGAGAAGGGTTCCTTTCTCCATGCAGCCTTACCAGCACTTGTTGTGGGTTAGTTTGAAGAAGCTGTCATTCTTTGGGGAGTGAGAAGTCTCAGTGCTGTTTTCATCTGCATCTCTCACATGACCGGTGAAGCTGAGCATGTCTTCACATGCTTCCTAGCTGCTTTTACTTCTTCTTCTGAACAGTCTGTTTTCTTGCAGATACCCATTTTTGAATTGAGTCTTCACATTGGGAAGGGGGCACATTTTTTAGTTCTTTATATATTCTAGATAAAAGCGCTTTTCTGAGATATATGTGGTAAAATTTTATCCCATATTGTTGGTTGTCTTTTTCCCACTTCAAGTAGTTTCTTTTACTGTGCAAAAGCTTTTCAATAGCATTAGATCCCATTTGTGGATTCCTTCTGCTAGTTCTCATGCTATCGAGGTTTTGTTCATAAAGTCTTTCTGTAAGACAATATCTCTAAGAATTCCATCTAACCTGTTTTGCAGCAGGTTTAGTGTTTTTTATATTATATCTGTTTTCATACTTTGACTTTAGTTTAGTGCATGGTGAAAGATATAGGTCTAAATTTTTAGTCTTTGGCAGGCCGAAGCCCTGTGTTTCCAGAACCATTTGTTAGAAAGGCTATCTTTCCTTGATTGAGAATATTTGGCTCCTTTGTCAAAGATGAGGTGACTTCATGTATCTGGTGTTATTTGTGAATCTTCTAATCTGTTCCACTGATTCTCAGGTCTGTTACTTTGCCAGTACCATGCAGTTTTTATCACAGCGGCTTTGCAGTATAATTTCAGTAGGGGATCATGATACCCCATGCCATGTCCTTGTTTCCTAGAATAACTTTTGCTATTCGAGGTCTTTTGTGGTTCCAGATGAATTTTTAGATTATTTTCTCTTGATTTGTGAAGCATTCTGTTGGGATTTCAATCAGGAGTGCATTGAATCTGTATAGGAGTTGTGGGGCATATAGCCATTTTGACAATATTTGTTCTTCCTACCCAGGAACAAGGGATGTCTTTCCATTTTCTAATACCCTGTTCAATTTCCTTTTTCAGGGTGCTGTAGTTGTCAGACTAGAGGTCTTTCACCTTCTTTGTTGGATTAATTCCTGATATTTCATTTTTTGTGAAAGGTATTGACTCCCCAATTTGATTCTCAGTGAGTGTGTTGTTTGTGTAAGAAAAGCCTGTCCATTTGAATGTTGATCTTGTATCCAGCTGTGCTACTGAATTTGCTGATTAAGTCTTTCAGTCCTTTGGTTGAATTTTAGGGTCTTCTATATAGCGAATCATGTCATCATCAAATAACAGCTTAACTTCTTCCTTTCCTATCTTTATTCCTTTTATTTTTTTGTCTGTTCTAATTGCTGTGGCTAATGTTCCTAGCACTACATGGAACAGAATGATAGTGGATGGTGGATATCCTTTAAACAACATGTCCTAATTTTTTTTTAGTATTTAGTTTAAAGAAGTGGCTATGTTCTAACTAATAAGTTCATAGGATCAAAATGATTGACTCCACAAGAAAGAATTAAGACCTCTGGAAACATCTAAACTCAAGGTAGAATATATTTTCCTCAAATTATGTTTATATAAAGAGCTTCATTTCTCATTTTCTTTAATTTGGCATCTTAGAATTTGTATTTAATAGCAAGTGGAATATGTATGGTCCATGCTTATCTATCTTAACAAAACTATCATGGCCTGAGAAATGGACCATAGTCCCTGGATGTGTCAATGCCTTCAGTCCCTAAGCCAAGATTGTTATTGACCATGGTTTTCTAGAACATGCCCCTGCCTTTCATTTCAGTGTCTAAAACTGAATAGAATCCTGAAAACAGTGAATTTTTGAGTCAAAATTTAGATGTATGTCATTTTGCCACTCATTTTGCTACTCTCAAATAAATATATATTGAAAAATCAATATGATATATACAATTTCAATATATATTGATATACAGAGAAGCATACATATATACTGACATGTGTAGGAAGATCAATAGAAATATATTGATGTACAGGTTCATTTGTTAACTTCCCTAAAGTCATCAAAGTATGAATTTCTCACCCTGAAATCTAAATGTGCTTCTTGGCACTTCATCCTGTTTCTTGTGTCTCTTATTTCCTAGAAGGAAAGAAACACTTCCTTAACCACATCACTGTATTTGTTCTATCTAGTTATGTGCACTAAATACCTTCCAAATTGCTACACAAAAATGTGAAACCTAAATCATCTTCTTCTCCTGACATCTTTTGACAAGTTATACAATCTTCTGGAACTGGTAAAAATTCAGTAGACAAGAGCCCTGGCTAGTGTTGTTATGAGATGAAAATGTATTAAAATATATAAATTTTTAGGAAATGCTTGCTAATTAGAGTTTAACTTTTTTTAGCTGTTCTGGGGATTGAACTTGGGCCCTTGTACTTCCCAGGTAGGCATGGTATCATTTGATCTAAACCCTGGCCTGAGTATAACTTTTTAATATTATATATATGGTTTATTTTTTATTCTTTACATGTAAAAATAATTCATGCCAAACATGATGTGCATATTCTTGCTTTTCAAAATCTCTCCACAAATAATTTCTATATAATCTAAACATTAATAATTAAGTAGTATTTCTTAAGTATTTACTGTAGGTTTCTCCTTTTATGAGGTTTCTAACATGTATTCTTAACTTTCATGTAACTTTCTCTTATATGAAACTTCATCATCTCAAAGCTGTACTCAGAGGATCTCCAGTTTACAGCCAGATAGAAGTAAGAGTGAATGAGGTATCTTTCTCACTGGCGGGTTTAGCGTGGTAACAGAAGTGTGTTATACTGACTTGTTGGTTGTTCCTTGGGGAGCCCTGAAATAGGCTCATGCATATTATCATCAAACAATCTTTGGCAATGGTGCCAGAACTAAACAAAAGGCAAAACACAGCTTTAATATTTGTGGTTGGGAAACTGGATATTCATACACAGAATGAGTTAAAATCTAACCTTACATCATACTCAAAGTGAGTTAAAATTTTAGGTAAGAACCCTAAGTCCTCAAAGTTCTGTAAGAAAACATCAGAATAAAACTTTTGACATTAGCTTTGGCAGTGACTTCCTGAGTCTGACTACAAAGCACAGCCAGCGGCACCAAAGTGAGGTAGAACTAAGGTAGAAGTAATTCTGTACGTGGATATGCCTTAATAACCTCTCTTACATTTAGAACAGCTTTAAAACTAGTATTTATGCTTCTTTCTGAAGGGTAGATAGTGAAACAGTGAAATTACATTATTTATCATATTTATGTTGTAAAATCAAGATAAATATTATTTTCTTCATAAAATATGTATTTTGATAGAATATTTAATACATCTCTATGAGATTCTCATTGGTTCCTATGTGTACCCTCTCTTTATCATCTCAGTTATTTTGATGACTTCATATGCCAAGGTATGAGACTCTAGAATGAAGTGTTTCTCCCTGCAAGTGTTTATGCACTAATGGCTTGGGGGACAAATCTTACTGATAGAAAATCAAGAGCTTTCCCTACACATTGGCACACTCAGAAGTTTATATAAACAAATATGTGTAAAATATACCATGTGCTTATAAATGAAGTTACAATAAAAAATAAAAATAAATTAAGATGTAAAACATGCAATTATGTAAAGTGGATGAATTTTTTTGAACATAAAATCCTTAGGTATTTCAGAAAATCAGTCAGTCTGATGGTCCTTTACCATGCAGTCTAGTGTTGAATGGTAGTGGCACAAGAAAATAACATACAAATCCTTGTATCACAGACATATGCCAAGTTTCAATAAGTAATATAGAGCATCTCAATAGCAACCAAGAGTCATTAGTTTCCAAAGCAATGTGGGTTGTTCCTGTCATATCTGTAGATAATACTACCAAAACCCATGCCACGATAGCCACAGACTGTCGTGGCCATTACCATTATATGCAGGTGGGATCAGAAGCAAAATGTTCAGAAGAATAGAAGCAATTTTTTGAGCTTGAATTTCTTAACCTGAGTGACTTATGGGAAAACTCTTGAAGGACTGACTCATTTGTAAATGAACTGGCATTAAAAAACCTCAAGAATGTCTTCTTACCAGTAATCTAAGGACACCTCCAGTTGAATAATTGTGCCTATAAAGAAATAATGTGCCCAGAACACACCAAGTACATAACAATACTCTGATTTGAGAATGTAATCATCCAGAGATCTTAACACAAAATAAACCCCATTCTGTTTATCGGTATTAGTGTTAGCCATCATATTGGCTTAAAATCTCATTTTTTCTTGATGAGAAATCCAGTAAAAGAATGTGCAGAAATTTGTGGAGGAAGAATCAGAGTTAGGATTAGCTCATGAATAAGGACAATACCTTTTATATTTTACAAAATATTTTTATCCTGTATAAGAAGAATTTATACTGTTTATTTCACATACAGTCCTAGGTATCCAAGCTCTGCTTCACCCTTTTTGTTAGTACACTATTTCATATGTTCCTTTCACATTCAGGAAACTAAGTTCCTCAAGGTTGAAAACTGAGACACCTACAGAATTAATTTGAGAATCAGAATTTCACTTGCTTGGTATGTGGACTGTGGCCTTCATTTCAAAAATATGCTGTGTTCCACATTCATGATATTTTCACACTGACCTCAACATACTCTAAAGTATTTAAATTCTCTGATGCCTACCAAAATTGTGGTAACACTAATAACTTAAGAAGATAATTCCAAAGTTTTGAATAGACTTCAAGATTTAAGAATCTGTGTTCTTATTTTTTTAGACCTTGGATATAAATAAAAAGTATTTATTTTACCAAAATATATATAAAGCAATTCTACAATATTAATTTTTAAACACATTTTTCACTTATTCTTTATATTGCAGTCCATGTTGAACATTCATTTCACATACGTAGACTATAGAACTGAAAATCACTGATGCCTTTATCTGCATAAAATTTACATTCTTTTTTTACTCTAATATTTTAATTTTAATTTTATCAGTTCATATTTATAGTACATGACATTTACACTCACCTGGGGGAGTAGGTACATGTGTATAACACAGCTTATTTCTTTTTTAAATTCCCTTCTCCTTCTTATCTTCCTCCCTCTCTCTATCTCTAATTGTCCTTTCCCTATTTTCATTCTTTTGTTATTGTTGCTCTTGGCTCATTTTATAACATGTAATGTTTACATTAATTGTAGTTATTCGGTACCTGTACATGGTATAACTCAAATTTTCCTTGCCTTTCTCCTCCTGCCGTCAGTCCCTTGGACATTTTCACATTTGGAGGATGTCTAATTATTCCTTTGTTTCCTTCCATTCATTCTTATTCTTTTCTTTGTACTGTGTCTTGCTCAGATGAGAGATACTGTACAGTGTCAGTTTTATTTCACTTAACATTTTACTTTCAAGGTATGTCCATATTCTTACAAATGTCTCAAATTTGTCATTCTCATAGTCGAGTAGTTTTGCATTGTATATAGACACCACACTTTCTTTATCCAAGCATTTGTCTTGATTGGGGTAAGACAAACAATGAGAGAGAGAGACAATAAGCAGGTAAGTACTGAACTCAGTACTTTCTGATATGGTTGAAAACTTGTAGAATAACTACAAGCCAATGAATCAAATAACTTTCAACCCTATTTAGAAGAATCAATATCAAATTGAGTGTTTAGAGGATCTGGCACATGGTACTTGGACCTCTGAATAAGGCAAATTCAGTCATACCAGTACGACTTTGAAAATGAGTTACTTACAGTAAAAAGCCTGTGAACTTCAAGACAGTATAACTTGTTCTGTCTGAGCTGCTGGAGAAACACAATGCGTGAGGCATTGTAAACTGAAAAGCAGTAGGCAATGATGGAAGGTAGGTAAGGTAGCTGAGACATTTCTTTTAAACGCAATGAAATAAAAAGTTGGCTTCCAAAAATCAGTCAATCAATCAATCAATTGTAAATTCCATGGAAATCTGGGAAGAAATATACACAAAAGGAAGGCTATGAATTGACTCTTACTGTGTTGTGGAAAGAGAAAACGTGATTTTATGAAGAATCTTAATGTTGTTAAATTTCTGATGGTATTAAAGATTAAATTGTCACTTATAAAGTGTTAGATATACAATAATATGAAGGAAAATAAAATTTTTAAAAAGGTTAAGAGCATACTTTAAAATTAAAGTTAAAGTGTGAGAATTATGAAGTCTTAAAAAAGATGCTTCCATGATATAATGGATACTTACAGAAAATTTTTCATGAAAGAGAGAGTTTAACTGACCTGAATTGTTTTTCAGAGCATCAGTAAAATGAAGAGAGAAGAAAACACTGTACTCGGGTTGGGTGAGACCTGATGAGAACGTTTTTATTGGCCCAGGGGCTCAAAGTTCCAAATAGCTGAAAGATGAGAGAAAGTGGAGCAGAAATCTCAGAGATAGTTGTAGACATTTTTATAAAGAAAAATAGTTAATTCAGAAACATCTTGGAAAGCTCAAGAAATTTTGCTGGGAAAGATTTATTTGTTGTTTACTTTTAGAATAATTAAACATTAATTGTATTTCAAAGAGTCAGGGTAGCAAAGTCTTTTAAATAGAAGGACTTAGTGCAAAACAGCAAAAAGATTTGTAGGGCAGTAGACTGCTCTGTGCAACATATAATTCTGGGTACATGTAATTAAAGATTTGTCAAAACCACAGAGGATCAACCCAAAGGGTGAGCATTAAGTCAAACTATGTGCTAAGTTGTTACTGATGTGTCCGTGTTGTCCATCTGTTCTAATAAATGTACCCCTCTTGTGGATCAAAAGAATAAAATAAAATAAAAACAGAAAAAAATTAAAATAGGAAAATTACTATGGCATAGAAAGCACTTATTGAATATAAAAATGTATACCAGTTTTCATAATAAATGAATAATATCTGAAAAGAAACTATAATGAAAATTTGTGAAAGAAACTATGATTAGTATCCTGAGGAACAATTTGGAGTACAAAAATAAAAAACAAATCATGTGACTAAAAATTCAGAGGCAGTATTGGCTTAGCCTGTTAGTGTACAAAAATTCAATAAGCCATCTATATGTTAATGTTACAGGGAAGAATGACATTGCAATGGCTATGCTAAATGTTTTTTGAGATTTTGATATACTTGAAATAGTTAAGGAAAATTATTTTAAAAACAATAATAAGCAAAATACATCAGTTAAAATGACTAGTTTTGGTGATGTAGCCAATAAGTGTAGATTAAAGCTGTGGCATGGCCAAGTAAAAATAACTTGTGTTAAATGCTACCCACAGAAAAAACACATATTTGTATGCCTGAGTGTCTCCACTGATCATGAGCACTAAATTGTTTCAGAGAATATCTAATTGGTCAAAAGAACAAGCTTCCTTAATAACTCAAAGGCTGTATCTTATGGTTAATAAACAACAAAACAATTAGATGAGTAATAAAATTAGCCAATGGCACTGTGACTTGCTGTTAGCCCCACCCACACCTGGGGTATAAAAGGCCCTGTGCAGTAGGGATTGTCCAGACTCAAGTCATCACCTCTGCTCCTCCTCTACCCAAGGACACCTCAACAACCAGCACCATGTGTGGCAGCTACTACGGAAACTACTATGGCAGCCGTGGCTACGGAGGCTGTGGCTACGGAGGCTGTGGCTATGGAGGCTGTGGCTACGGAGGCTGTGGCTACGGAGGCTGTGGCTACGGAGGCTGTGGCTATGGAGGCTATGGCTATGGAGGCTGTGGCTACGGAGGCCTGGGCTGTGGCTACGGAAGCTATGGCTATGGAGGCCTGGGCTGTGGCTATGGCTGCGGCATCCGCAGACTGGGCTGTGGCTATGGCTGTGGCTATGGTTATGGCTCCTACTACTGAGGACATCATCAGAGATACCCACCTTCTTCTCCTTGACCTCAATATTGACCCTTTCCAAGCCCTGTAGGTCTGAGCCTCACACTTGAGTGACAGTGAACCTGCAGTAAGTCTCCTACGGGCTGCTATGACCTACCTGAATCTTACTCATTGCCTTCCAGAAAGAGACTGAGCAAGTGAAGTTCTTCGAAAGTCTGGTCTTCTCAGGGTGATGGTTTCAGAACAACTTTTTGAGGACATTCATGATGTACTCTTTCTCTTCTGTCCAAATAAACTTCTTCAACCTATAAGAACTTCTTGTCATTTATTTCATATTTACTATTATTTATACTTTTCCATTTTGATTTTGAGAAAATACAGCAGCTAATCCTCTGTGGTAGATACGTGGCTCTACTCTCCTAGTTGGTTTCTTTGCTACTTCAAAAATCACTTATGTTAGAAATGGAATTCTTTTTCCTGTAACCTTCACTTTCCTCCTCCTCCCTTGAGGGAATAATCGGTGTTATGCTGAGTAACTCTTAACACTCAATCACCTATCATTTCCATCTTTGTTAAACATTGCCTGCTATGCTGTATCTAATAAGAAAAGCATTTAATTCCCAAATAGCATATAACTATATGTTAAATACATTGTATTGACTATTCTATATTTTAAATCTTCCATGAAAAGATACATTATAAGAAATAATTTCATAATAGAGGTCACTCAAAGTTAATAGAAAATCATAAAACATTTGACTGTTAGGGAAAAAATAAATAGTTAAATAATGATTATAAGAATAGACCGAGAACTATCTTATTGCATAGATCCTGGTTAAAGAAAGCAATTTAAATATGTTACGTGGGTGTCTTGAAGATGAGAAACGTATTCTTGTTCTTGATTCACAGGTGATTAAAATGTGGCTAAATGACATGAAATTTCCTCATTGACTACAAAGCCAGGCTTTAAACGTGATTGATCTTGCAATTTATCCAATGGCAAGATTTGTTTTGTGGGTCTCTCTCTCTCTTTCTCTGTCTCTCTCTCTCTCTCTCTCTCACACACACACACACACACACACACACACACACACACACACACACACACACATCCCTTAACCCTTTACAGGAAGAGATGTTCCAGATTCAAATCACACTCATTTTCCACTCAAAGGTAAGCTTACCAATCAACACCTGTAGACTGACTGTAGCTACTGGAGAAACTATTATGTCAGCCACAATAGTTTCATAGGTCCAGATGTGATTGCATAGGTACTGTGGACACAGAGGTTTGCTTGTGGCTATGGAGGCCTAGGCTGTGGATATGACATTTGCTATGGCTGTAGCTTTCCTCAGAATGGACTGTGCTCTCTGGATTTTGTTACTGTTAGTGAGGACACTTATGTCCATCATATGTTTTATATATGACAACATGATTCACCAGCCCCAAATACTATGTGTTTTTGCCCCAAGACTGAGGCATAGTCCTATACCCAGTTTTCTCATGGCATTTCTAGGATAGACTTTGACATCTGGTGGCACCTATCTGGATTTACCCTTCTGAGCTCTTAATTTTCTTGTTGTCTCATGACAAATGAGAGAATATGATATTCCTACACAAACTCACTGATATATTTTCATTGGTTCCTTCACAATCATTTTGATGTTTTATTTTAAATTATGGAAGAGGAAATAGAGTTTCAGGGCACTACAAATTTTGAAACATATGTGCTGTTGTGATGCAATAACAACAATCAAAGTGCAGAACAGCGCCATCACTCTCCCCTCCAACTTGTAGCACCTCATTGTAGTCCCTCCATCCCTGGTCCTTGACAATGAATAGTTGTTCCTTATCTTATTGTTTTTCCTCTTCTTGGGTCAGTATTTTGTTCAGGGCTCCCAAGAATACTATGGTTTTAGAGAGTGTAGGAGGATTCATAGAACTTAGAATATAATGCTCACAGTTTAGATTCATGTTAGCAAGAATATATACCTAGATCACAGAAGAAAAAAGATACTTGGGGTAGTTATGTTCAGATTTCTCTGTGTTCTATCCAAATGCAGCCAACCATTTTTTTGGCCACATAGAAGCAGCCTATGTACAATGTTTCTGTGCAGGGAACTCATCAGAAACTTGATCTCCGGGGATTTCTTTGGAAATGCTTCAAAAGACACCAGAAAAGTTTTCATCTTCCTAAAGGAAAATGTGTGTTTCCCAGCAGCCTCATTTGTTGACAAATAGTCTAGGTGCAGTAAGGCAGCATTGTCAGTTAGAGAATGTGGAGAGAATCTTGAAATCTGAGTTCCCACACATACTTCCAGGATAGTATTGATTTGTAAGATGGGGAAAGAAGCATTCTTTCTCCTTTTTACAATCCTCTGTCCTCTCCATTCTTCTTTGGCTTCTTGAGAAAACTGTTGTTATTACTAAATATATTGTTGAAGTAAATCATCTAGTATTGTGTGCATCTTAAATGTACCTCAAATGTCCATGTAGTAAAGATGTGGTCCTCAGAAAGACACTCTGTGAAAGTGGTGGAGACTTAAGAAGTGAGATGCAGCAGGTCATAAATGGCATGTAGAAGGTCTTTTGGCTTTTTGTGGTGTTTGAGTGAAGAAACTTGCAGAACCCAGGTTTCCTTCACAGTTAATTTCTTTTTTGGGAAAAGTAAAACAAGACAACAAAATAACAACAACAAAACGTGAGTGGCTTCCATCCAACATTTTTTTCCACAGGACAAAGGAATCAGAACAATGAATCATACTAAAACTTCCAAAACTGTGAGTGAAAATTAACCTATTCAATTTAGAAGTTTATTTATCAGGGCATTTGTGGTAAAAATATGATTAACGCAGAAAAATTCTACCTGGGGTTGGATGCTTCCTGTCTTATTAGATCAGATGATGTGGTAGGACATTTATAATTAATTTACAGAATAAATTCAGGAAAGTTTTAAGAGACAAATTATAAAATACCTGAAATGCTATACACAGAGCTTACTGGGTGATATTACTGGGGACTCCGAGGACCTGCCTGGGCACAGAAATGTGGCTAGTAATAGTAGTGCTGAGGAGGTTTCAGATGACAATCAATATTTTCTCCAGGAAAAAGAATGAAGGCCATAGTTGGTCGATACATTTTTACAAAGAATTTGATTATATTTTGTTTATACACTGAGGCTTTGTGGTAGACTCTTTCAAGACTAGTTTATCTGGGGAAGGAAATTTCAAGGAAGCAATGCATTCAACAGCATGAGTATTACTGCCTATTCTTAGCCAAATTTATATGAGAATTAAAAGCAAAGAGGAGCGCAGTGGAAAGATTCCAGAAATTTGGACACTGGGCAGCAAAGAAGCATACATAATATTTTGACTGAGGAGAATGTAATTAATCATGTGCTTTACACTAGGACAATAAGAATAAGGGCTGAGAGTTTCTCAGAAATCAGCAAGATCTAACAGTCACCTGAGAGGTCTACAGATGGAACTTACTTCAAAAATGTTTGACAAAATACCTGGAGCATGCTGTGTATCTCAAAGTGCTGATGATTATTCTATTCATACAGCAAGGCAACAGGCTCTGCAGCCATGTTTCAAGGGGGGCTCAATCACAGTTTTCTCTGAAAGCAAATGATGGCCTTGACCACATGAAGCTAGTTATGCAGGCTATGGAGTGCAAGAGTTATGGATTTATGACATTCCAGTGACATTTCAGGGAAAAGCCAGGGAGTGTAAACAGGGTGTAATGGGGTCAGAGTCCCTACCAACATCTTCAAACGAGGAAATGTAGTGTGTTGAGAGTGAAGCTGAAGTTGCAATAGAAACCTAAGAAAGAAAGAAATGTGAGCTATGTGCAATACTTGCTGAGAATGACTGCAGGAAGCAAAAAGAGTTAGCCAAATGAATGTCCAGGTAAGTTGTAAACAATAAATACCCACAGGGTTGAGGCTGTCAAGATCTTCGGCAGTCTATGCTGTTACAGTGTGCCCCTGACAATGAATGTGGAGATTTATGATCTAATGTTTCCTTCATTGTGTGAACTCTGTTTTAACCTGATCTTTCCTTTTTATTCCTCTGTTCTTTCCATTTGGAAATAAAAAGTTTATCTATGCCTATCTCATCTCAGTATCTTAGAAATTTGTAAAATACTTTTTTACTTTTTCAGGGATTCACAACCAAGTTAACTTTGCATCTCAGGGAAGAGATTGGACTTGGGCTTTGGACAATGCTAGAAAAGCTGACTCTGGAATTTGGTCCACGTTTTGCTGAACCTTTAACTTGCAGAAGCAGAATGCTCAGGTTTGAATCTTAAGGGTCCCCAGAGGTTAGTGTGTTAAAGTCTTTGTCTTTAGTAGACACTGTATTAGGTTTCAGTTGGGAGGGTGTGCCTTGGAATGGGATTGTGGGATTCCAGTTACTATCCTGCTATTTTGTTTTTTTCACTTTTTACTCCACCATTCACTACTGCCATCATATGTTGCCATTCCAGAATCTAAAAACAAGGGAGCCAATTGTGAGCTGACACCTGGAAAACTGAGTGAAATGAACATCTGTTCTTTATAAGTTAGATATTTTTTGCAGTAATCTACATCTAGCATATCAAAAGAATCATATCGGCCAAGAGTTGGAAACATTTAATTAAAAATCATTTTTGGAGGGCTGGGGGCTTAGTGCAAGGGTGCTGTGACAGCCTCACAAGTTCAAGGTCCTGAATTTAATCCCCATTTCCCCCCCAAAGTCATTTTTTTTCAATAAATGATGACTCCCTCAAGATATTTATCTTTTGACAACATTGGTACATTCTGCCTTTTACAGAATCTATTGTTTCTCTATATTGTTGAATTTATGGGCAGAGTTATTGTTCATTGTGTTCAAATATTGACCTTTTCTTGATTGTAGGGTCTGTGATGATGTCTCACTTTTACTCCTGCTATTGGTAAAGTGTATCTTTGCTCATTTCTTTGTGATTTGTTACCAAAATTTAGTCTTAAATGCCATCAGATTTCAGCTGTATTTATTTTGTATATTCTTTTTTTAAATTTTAAACTATATTCAATCCAGATATAATTTGTGTTGCCATCCTCATTAAAAATTAGTAATTGAAAAAAATAAATTATGATCCAAGAACTTACATGAATTTTTAAGAATTTAAAAGAAAAAAGTAGTGCTTTATTTACTCAAATATGTGTAATTTTCTATTGTTTTCTCTTTATTTCTGAAGTTTCAAGTTTCTAATTAATATAATTTTCTTTTAACATGAAAATGGTTTATAATTTCATTTAGAACAGTTTAGTGGGCAGAAATTCTTTTATTTTTCATCAGAGAATGAAATTATCTATTTCTCCCCCCCCCGAGGGATATTACTGTTGGATTTGCACTTTAGCTACATTTTTCTGCCCCTTTTCGATGATCTTAAAAATCCACAGTGATGAGTTATTTATAATTGTGTTTCTTTTAAATCTCTCTCTGAATTCAACATTTCCTTTTGATTGAATTTACAACATTTTAACTATATATTTCTGATTATTACCAATTTGAAAACTCTAAGTCATTAATTTAATAGATTTTTGCATCGATTTATTTTTACCTTTCTCCTGATAATAAAATGCTGTGAATCTCTACATATTCTTGAGACTGCATTGATATTTTAAAATCTCATAGAAACATGAATACTGAGTATCATCAAATGATTCTAAAGTTATACACACATTGGATTTTAGAAAGATTTCTCGGCTTCAAAATATAGATTACAGGATATATGTAAAAGGTATAGGTCAGTGACTCTAAACTTCTGAAACTTTTCTTCTGGGCAAACATGAGAAACACTTGTTGAAAGTCTCTAAAGTTCAAAATAAAAACAGAAAATGATATGTCAGCAGTCATATCTTCAAAAGAGTTTAACATAGATATGAATTTTGATTAAACAGCACTTGGAACATACAATTTCCAGGCAAGCGTTAATGAAATATTATTTCTTTTAACTCCAAAAACAACTCTTCATGAAACATGTCTTTGTTGCTTTACCAGAACAGAAAATTATAAGTTATAACAATGATCATTTTTTAATGTCACAAATCAGAGATTCATGAAGTACAATTTTTCCATATTTCTGTCTTGACAAATTCTTTTTTTTTTTTTTTTTTGAGACAGGGTCTCACTTTTGTAGTTCAGGCTGAGCCTGAGCTCAGCGCTGAACTAGTAGCAATCCTCCTGCCTCTGCCTCCCAATTGCTGGAACTACAGGTGTGAGCCATCACACCTGGTATGTGGTTCTGATTGCTGGTGGGCGTGAGTCTCCATTCCCAACACTGTTGTATGTGGTTACTGGAGATTGAACTGGATGCTTGCACTTGCATAGCAGGCAACAGAAACACTGAGCTAAATTCTCCATAAATTCATTTTTTGAGAGACAAATATTTTTACAAATATAAAGACCATAATAGTTATTTAATTCAAAGAGGAAAAGTCAATTAAAAAATTTAAATGAGACTTTTTTAAAATTCCATATTGAACAAGTTTATTGAGAAAATATTCCTACACATAAACCCAAAGACAAGGTCTGTGACAGCATCATGTCAATGAGAACAAGTATATTCATATACAGGGTAAATCTCACTTAGAACTGCTTTTTCTGAGTTAAATCCACTAAAAGATAAACTTAGGCTATAAGATCCAGAGGAAATATCTTCAGGACATTTTCATGGGTAAAATCATCACCTCCCTACATGTAGATCAGAACATGTAGAGGTCAAAACTGGTGAAATCCACTGCCACAGATGTAAAATTTCCCGTCAGCATCTCTGATGGTGTCCTCAGTAGTAGGAGCCATAGCCATAGCCACAGCCATAGCCACAGCCCAGTCTGCGGATGCCGAAGCCATAGCCACAGCCCAGGCCTCCATAGCCATAGCTTCCGTAGCCACAGCCCAGGCCTCCGTAGCCGCAGCCTCCATAGCCATAGCCTCCATAGCCACAGCCTCCGTAGCCACGGCTGCCATAGTAGTTTCCGTAGTAGCTGCCACACATGGTGCTGGTTGTTGAGGTGTCCTTGGGTAGAGGAGGAGTAGAGGTGATGACTTGAGTCTGGACAATCCCTACTGCACAGGGCCTTTTATACCCCTGGTGTGGGTGGGGCTAACAGCAGGACACAATGCCATTGGCTAATTTTATGACTCATCTAATTATGTTGTTTCTTAACCATCAGATAAAAAATAAGGGATATCACAGAGTTTTGGCTCTAATTTCTGAGTTTTGACTTTTTGAATCCAATTGGGGTCTTCATTGAGAGAGGAGACACATGTACAAACTCATGAACTGCACGTTCATTTAGATATCCTGTAACTGTTACCTATATATTTAAAAAACCAGCATATTATTCCTTGTTCTAGTTTTTCTTGGCCTTGAGCTAAATAATTTAATTAATTTTTAACCTTTTATAGGAGTAATGTTCATTTTACCTTAGTTTTCTTCTCACTCCATTTGAATTATCTTCCTCTAAATCTAAGATCCTTTTCTATACTGATTCAAAAAGCATCTTTAATACCTTTACTATCCATAATAATTCAACCAATTAAAATTTCAGGAGAGCAGGGTCTCAACAAAACATACTCTACCTTTCCTACTACATACACTTTTCTTGAAGAAAAATAAGTTTGTCATGTGTTGGAATTCAATTTCTGCATTTCTTGGCTCTTAAGTTGTGCCCACAGTGGTTAGTTAATATTTTAAATCATTATGTAATTGATTTTTTATCATGCATTTTGGTTCATCAATGAGTCAGAAGTGTTTCTCAAAACATCCACGTGAGATGCTTTGTGCTCTAGCATGCCAAGCTCTCGTCTATAACCCCAGAGTATTTCTGTCATGACTCAGAATACTATGAATAACTATCCTACCAGAGAACCAATGAAAGGTGGAGGTAGTTTATATATACTAAAATTTTTAAAAATGCTTCATCCTTTATGAAATGCGTAAGGGAAGGGGCAGCATTATTCACATGTCCATGTTGATTTCTGATTTTCTAATTGTATTTCTGACACCACAATGAATAGCTCCTAGTGAAAATATCATCTTCTCACTTCTTTGCAGATATCGTTAGTTAAGGTTTTGATATTTTAATGTGGAAATGGTTTATATAGCAGTGAAGAGGTTTTAATATATTAGAAATGCTATCTTTTAATCAGCTCTTCTTTGGTGATCATCAGGATAAGTTTTTAAAATTACTTAAGGCTTGTTTCACTTCAACCATTTCAAATGAGTGAAAAGACAATAGAGCCTTAATAAAACAGAAAACTGTTTTCATCCAAATAATTAAATAAAAGTATTCATTCACAATGAGTTTTTGAATAGTTTCTCCCTGAGTATTTCTCAGTAGATACTTCTTTAATTAATAAATATTTATAGCATATTAATTATTTACTGGATTGAGTTATTTGAAAAGTCTTTACTTTTTCCTACTTAGATATCTTTTATAAAAATATAAACAGCCTTAACTCTCAGTGAAGAATCAATTGAACAATAACTGAAATGATATTAAAAACCAGTTAGAGTAACATCAAAATTATTTCTTATTTTAGGCTAATTAAATTTCATTTGGTATGTGCTAAGCAATTTTAAAAATCACATATAATTAATATTTTTGTATTTTATTAAAGTAGTTTTGGAACATTTCATTTTTAATATAGAGTTCCTGTTAAAAACATTTACTTGTAACTTTTTTCCTTACAATTTATTTCCAGGAATTAATTTCCTTCTTCCAAATAACTGAATTATTCTAGCTCATCATAGCAATGGAAACTTTGGGCTGTTACATGACATCCCTTTTTAAATATTTTTTTCTGGTGTGCTTTCTGAATATACTCATTTCACATATACCCACAATTACAATGGAAGCTCTACACCATCATTCCAATCTTTGATGTAAACACTTTCTGTATTCTGCTTTGTAGCTGAACTTCCTAAGTGAATTTTCATATTAGCATCCGAAATCATCCTCCCTGCCCCAGCTATCTCTCAGTCTTGCTAAATCCAGAGGTCAAATCACAGTCATTCTCCTCAGTTTCTGAGCAACGTGGGAAATCACAAAATTCTTTTTTTTTTTCATTCCTGAAATATTTTATGACCTATGTCTTCATTCTACCACATGATAGTTGATTTAATTCCAGCTGCACCAGGTGTTTGCCCCCAAAGTATCCTTCCTTTTGTCTCGATATTTTCCCACTAAATCTGGCACTGGCAACCAAATGAGTGTTGATGTTGAGTATTGATGTCAACTCTGTTTTATTGTCACTTTGGTTACACTCTTCTTCAAACAATCTCAATTTTTATCTTGATTATCACTATACCTAATACAAACATATATATATATACATGTATATATATATATGTATATATATATATATATCACTCAGTATCTCGTACTACTAACAAAATTCACAAATATAACATTTTATCAACCAAATAACTTGACCTTATACTATACCATTAACCTGTTGATTTCACCACTTTTAATTATATTTTCTTCTTATTTTTGGTTGCAGTGTCAAACTCACCTTGTATTTGGTGGTCTTATCCCCTTCAAGTGCCTCTAATTAATCTAATTCTTAGTCTTTTCTGGCTCTTCACACCCTTGATGATTCCGGTGATCTAATATTTTGCAGAACATTCCCAAATTCTAATTTGTCTAATGCTTTGTCTTGCTTAGATCACAGTCGTACATTTTAGCAAGAATATTAGGAGAGAAGTGAGCTGTTCTGTGTTCCACATTAGGGGGCACATGGCATCAGCAGATCTTTGAGAATTTTTACAACTACTTTCACTCAGCTTTTTAGTAAAATAAATCATTTTCCTCTTACAGACTCAGGACAAACACTAAACACCAAGATGTCTACCATGGTTTTAAATTATATACAAACTGATAAATATGTGGCCATGTAAAATATAAGCCAAAGTGAATAATATTTCCCTACACATAAAAATAAATAAGCTAGTTGATAATTCTATATTTTATAAGTAAGTGATTCTACTGTGAGGTTTCTTTAATACTCTCACCCTTTTGAAATCATACTTTTGTGTCAATCCAGAATCTTTGCATGTAGGAGGGAGGATGTCATTATATAAAACTAGACATATTAATAAAAGGAATCTTTGTGTGTTATATGCTCTACTGGTAACTAGTCATTACCTTAAATGTGGCATTTGAAATTAGCAAACCACCAGTGACAGAGAAAAATCACTCATGAAAGGCACACGATTTTTATTGCAGGCACTCCAACAAACAGCAGAGTAGTCTTGGGTGTACTTATTATGAGAAACACTTCAAATAACTTTAATGCCAATTAGTTTGGAATGTGAATGCAATCGTGTCTGTGGTTTGCCCCACATACCACTCAGTTGGTAATAAAACCTCCTGAAGAATACAAACTGTAAAACTTTAGACTTTGACTGTGCTGTGCAGCTGAGCTTCCTGGTCCTGACACATGAACTGCTAAGGCACCCACCTCGCAGGCCTGGGCTGTGGCTGTGGAGCAGCTCGCTGGCTTGGAGGTTGTGACTATGCCTACTGCCACCTAGGCTGCCATGGAGGATACTGGACTTCTGGCTTCTCTTGAGAAACTGAAGATTGGTCATCTCCTGAAGTCACTTTTTATGAAGCACCATGTTTGTTCCCTGACTTAATTGTATTAATAACACTGCATTCTCCTTAATGACAGCCAAATATCAGTCTGCAATGTGGTAGTTTATCAATTTGATAAACTGAGAGCCCCAGCACTGTAGACAAAAATATAAACACCTTTAGCACTATGACACCAGTGTCTCAGTAAACACTAGTAGCAGCCATTTTAACATAAGAGAGTGTCTAAGATCATATTTCATTAGTTTATTCTCCTTTGTACACCTAAATTTTTCTTACCCACATAAAGATAAATAAAGTATGTGTCTCAAATGAGGTAATTTCTAGCAAGATGAACAATCAACTTTGTGTCAGAAGCACTATTTATGTAAAGTGACTGAAAAAATAAGAAAATTATTACAGAAAAAAGCAATATTTCAAACATGAGCAGACACACAATATTCCATTATATAAACTGTATACAACTTCTATATACTTTGTGCATTTGAGACACTGATCAGACACTGACAATGGATAGCATTGTTCAGATTGTGTGTACCTTTGCTAGTCTTCTGTGTATTAGTCTTATTAGTTTGAGTATGCGTGAGGAATTAATCAAAATCTGCCTCTTTCTATTTTTGATTACATCCCTACTTGCCATGGTGTTTGCATTGGTTTGTTCTACCCACATTTAATATTGTTATGTCTAACCGTTGTTGGTTGATCCTCATATTATGTATAACACTTACAGCAGCAACACATTTGCTTTAAAGTCTCTTTTTCAAATATTAATACAATTACTCTTTCTTTATTTGACTGATGAAAGCTTGACATTATTTCTCTCCTCCTCCACTTCCTGCATCAGTAAGTTTACGGTAAACAGCGTAGATGAAATTAGACTTGTTGAGCTTTTTAAACAAACTCTGCCACTCTGTGCTAACTTCTTTTGATTGACACACTTAGATCTCTTTGCTATAGTGATTATTAATTTGTTAGTATGTGACTGATATATTCCTGTCTGGTAAATTAATGAGGCTTATTATGTATACAGGAGGGTCATTCTTAAATAGCTATTATTTGCTTTCTATTTTTCTCTTATTCTTATTTCTCAATTCATTTTTCTTGACTTGATGTATTTTGCTTAGAAATTATATAGTACTGCATCTTGAGTGAAGTCATTTTTAGTGTTTTTCATCATTTTATATGCAGGTATTCATTTGCAGCTTATAAAATCTGAGATGGTACCAGTATTTAGAATTACAAATAAAGCTTGAAACTATTACTTCCAATTTAAGTTGCTTTTCCATGTGTTCTTATATGATTGTGTTGATTTAAGGATAGTGCTTGTTTCAACTAACAAATGCTATTTCTGTGATTCACACGGAAGAGAATAATCTATGGTATTTATTATATACTTGCATATTGTATATTTTATATTCACTTCATGTATTAATAGTTCTACTTTTAGCATTTTCTTCTCCTTAAACAACTCTTTTTACAATCTTTACTTCTGTATCTTCTAAAGACAAATCATCTCAGGTTTTCTGTCACGATGTGTTCCGTTTCCACTTCATTTCTGAAGGCTAGTTTTGCTAGAACAAAAATAAGTGAATGTTCTCTTCTTTAAACACACATGCAAGATATCATGCCATTTCTTTTATTATTCCATAATTTCACATGAGAAATCCACTCCTTTAAAACTGCCGTTCTCCTGCAGGTAGTGTGCTATGTTCTCCCAACTTGTGAGGCACCAACGACGTAACTGTTGGAGCTTTGTCTTTTTCCTCCAGGTCCCTGAGGTTCTGAATGAATCCTCTCTTGACAGTGAACTTTGCTCGTCTACAACGTGCAGGTCTGGATCTATTTTTGTAGGCTGTGATCTCAGTGTCAGTATTAATTTCTGGGTCTTTGCAGTGTTATTTATTTTGTCTGTTTGATTTATGCTGTGTAGTGATTCCACTTTCTAAGAGGGTGGAGAGGTGTTGCCACAGCTGACTCACTGCTTCTCGATGGCAGAGTTTTCTGGGCTGGGCTCCCTGCTCAGCACCTTTCCTCTGCACTGATATCTGTGCATAGAGAAGGAGATTACTGAGCCTGTGGGTGCATGGGAATCGAAGAAAAACATATGCCGAATAAATAACAAGAAACATGTACAAAATATGTGGGACACAAGAAAACTATGACTATAGAGAAATTCTGTTATGTTAATAAAGGCTAAGTAGTACCACATTTTTAAATTGAGTTTAATGGTACATTTTAAGTACACCTTACAATCACATTCATCTGGGAGAATTTGCACCTGCACATGACATATCTTGATTCTTATCTCTTCTCATTTCTGGTCCTTCGTTCAGTGCCTTCAGCCCCTGTACACACAAAGATTGTTTTCTTTCTACCTTTAAATGTTTTCTTCTCCTGCTTCACCTCCCCCACACCTTTCTTCTTCCTCTTCAAATATTTTCTTCCTGTTTCACAATACCTACTGTACATTTTGGACCTCATTTACACTTTCAGTTTCCCACACTAGAGAAGTGATATGGTGTTTACACACATGGGTCCTATGTATTTCATGTCTGAGTATGTACCCCATTTAATAAAGTGGTAAACTAGAGACACTTTTAACTAAATGGATAGACCTTGAGACCATACATTTAAGTGAAAAAATTTCCAGTGATAAATGTGATCATAACATATATCTAAAATGTACCAATACACTTAATGAATAAAAAGTAAATTTTAAAATTCCTAATTAGGTTAGTAAATGCATACATTTTAAGATTAATTTTTAAGCTTTATATTAAGATTTAAAGAGCTGTGGTATGCGCATGGTCACATATGTGCAACTTGAGCCACTGAGTTAAAGTAGGAGGACCACAAAGTTAAAACCAGCCTTGCAAATTGGTGAGACTTAGATTAAAAGTGCTAGAATAGAGAGCAAATTGAATTCAAAGAAAGTAAAATTTAAAAGAGTAAGATAAATGTGGAACCTAGGAGAGATGGATAAATAATCAATTCATGAAGGCCAAAGTCATTATTTTGAATAAGCTCATAAATTTGAAAAAGCCAAGCTAGATTGAGCAAGAATATAAAGAATATATAAACTGGCATTGTGGAGAAAAGAAGAATTTATGTTACTAACAACTGTCTAAGCATCGGTGATTATAAGAGGATATGAAGGATATTATGCTAATAAATTATACAATAAAACTGAAGTGGAAAATATCCTTTAAACATAGAAATTAACAAAACCGACTCTGGGCAGTGAGAATCAAACTCTTTTCCTATAATTTAAAATTACTTAGAGTACTAAAAACCTCTCCAAAAAGGTTACACTCCCTGGTGATTTTATATGTCCATGATAACCATGGACAGCTAAGAAAACAGCAGTTTCTTCATCTCTTGTCTTGTAGAAAGTTTTCTTCCAAAAGAAATCCTGAATGGTATACAGGATGCGTCCATTCCTAGGCTGCTACTCCACATGTTGTGTGTCTTAGACACAGAAATTTCTACTTTCACAGCTCTGGATCTTCAGACCAGCACATCAGCAGGGACATGGACCCTCTAAAGTCTCTGAAAATATTACCTAATTTCTTTTAGCTTCCTGTGTTTGCCAGAAACCCCGTGTTTCTTGACTTGTAGCAATAGAATCCCAATTTTAATTTCTGTCATCATATAGCATTTTCCTTTTTTGTCTCTGTATCATCACTCACTGAGTTTGAGTCTAACAAACATAACTACATCTCAGCTTGATTATATTTGCAAAGGCTATGTTTCCATATGAAAAACGGTCAAAAATAGTGAGCAAAAATTGCAACCTTTAGGGGAGAGAGTAGAATGCAATACACAACAAAGGAAAAGGAAAAGCTACATGAAAACCATGTTCCTTAAATCAACACAATTAATTAAATGAGAAAATCCACCAGAAAATCTCTTTCATGCTGGCCCAGTGGAGCTGCAAGTCACTGCGGTGAAAGTACACACCGACAGCTTCAGGAATATGAGAGCATGTCTAACAACGTGTCCAGAGGTTCATTAAAAATAACTGCCAGGAAGAACAAATCACTCTGAACTTTTAAAAACTTTAAAGACAGAGGGAAAGGTAGACGGAGAAAGCAAGAGACAGCAGGAGGAAGAAAGAAAAAAAGGGAGGGCAGGGAATGGTAAAAATAGAAAGAAGACATAAAAAAGGAAGGGAAAGAAAAGAAAAGAAGGAGAAGAAGAAAAAGAGAGAAAAGGGAAAAAGGAAAAGAATTTAAAAGCAAAGGAATCCTATACATATGTAGATGATAAAGAAGGACATTAAAAGCATGTGTGTCTTGTAAGGACAGTTGATAAAATTCACAACTTCTAAAGAAGAAACGTACAAAAACAAAGCATGGGCAGTCTTTGAAAATTGAATAATTAAAGCCAAAGGAAAAAAATTAGGGCTGCAAAATCAAAAGTTCAACAAATTGGTAGTATCTGACTTGTACGGGAGAAAAGCATGTAGGATAACATTATGCATACATCTGTAACACTTTATTTTTTAACAAATACATCTCAAATTCTCACTGATTAGTTCCAGGGACATGTATTCCAGAAGAACATTAACAACTTCATTTTCTCATACCAGAAAAAAAGATATTATGTACAAACTCTCAATGTTGAATGTGATGATGATGTGTATTCATAACATACCAATAAAGATTAAAATTTTTAAAAAAACATTAACAAGTTGCCAAAAGTAGAGATACTGATGGAATGTGTTTTCCAAATAAAGAAGTAACTTGTTAACAATTACAAAGAATTCTTTAACTTCCAAGGCAGAAATTCTTCCATTAAAAATTCTTAGATAAATAAGGATATTAAAAGAAAAGAATTTTTTTAAATCAATGGGAATGAAAATAGCTCATGACAGTATCTGAGAATCATTTGAAACAGTATTTAGAAAATAATATGCATGAATGAAATGCTGATGGAAATGAAAGAGGATAAATTAATATTTTCTCTGAACAAATTCATAAGAATCACCTAAGTAAACCAAAAAATGCAGAACAAAATATCAATAAAAAAGCAGAAACAGGCTGACTTAATGAAATATGCTTTACTAAAATGCTTTTAACGTGAAAAAATTAGAATTAGAAACTACTTCTTTACTTGATCAAGAACTAAACACAAAATGCATAAAAAACAAAATCAAGTGGGAAACAAACACTATAATTTAAAATTGTGACAGTTCCCAAGAATACCTTTGAAATTCTTGAGCCTAAAACCTGTAAAACTTACTCTAAAATGAATGTAGCTATTATGTATCACACATACATATTAATAAAAAAAGAAAGAAACTAAACATATCAGGAGTAAATGAACTACCAGACCTAGAAAAGGGTTGACAACAAATGATTGGGCTGTGGAATCAGCTTTCATGCTGAATATACATTTTTACTAAAAAGTAAAAAGAACTTAAACTTAGATGAAATAGATAATTTTTAGGGAAACAAATTGCTAACGTGGCAAACTGGACTTAGATATCATAAATGGACTAATTTCCTTGAAAATAATGGAAAAAATCATCACCAAGTCACCCTGTAAAAAAGCCCAGCTCTAGCTATTTCTCAGGAGAATTCTTAAAACTCTCCAAAGACAGGAAAATCTGAGTAGCCTGTAAGTTGTTGAAAGGCCCTGAAAATAAAGAACTTCTTAGTTCCTGCTGTGAAGGATGGAGCCCGACTTAGTGATGGTCAGATAATTCCCATGATGCCTCCTCACAGGACTCCCTCCCTGGGGGTGCGCCATGACTGTTACAAACCGCTAGTAGGAGACAAGTGTATTTGATAATGCGTGAGGTTGTCCCACTCATTTCTTGTGGGGTTGGTTTTTTTTTGTTTGTTTTTTTGGTTTTTTTTTCCCCAAGGTTCTACTTTCAGGGATCATTTCTATAGTTTGTATTTTTTTCCTCTTTTCTAACTTTGAGAAAATAAACTGTTATATTTAGGAAGCTACTTGGCCAGGCTCTGCCTGGTTTTGTGGTGGAGAGTGATGTTCAGAAGAGAGCCCTCCAGTGACTTCGGTCAATAACCTGCAAGAAAATGAGCCCTTCAGGTCTGTTTCTCTGAGGAACTGAATTCTGACATGGAGGACCACTTGGAAGTGAGTTCTTCCCTAGTGAGCCCTAGATTATGAACTTTCTTCTACCATGCTGAATTTTAACCTTATGAGACCCTGAAGTTTCTCAGACTATTTGTGAAATAATGTTGTTAACTAAATATTATTGGCTACCATTCAGTCTGAACACTTTCATGATCTATGATTAGGTTAGGATGAAACAGAATAGAAAATTGCTGCTGAGGTTATATCTCTGATTGTAGAAAAAAACACATTTATTTAAGAAGTGAGATTTCTGGTCAATAGTGCTGAAAGAATTCATATAACACATATATACAAAATTTGAGGACATTATTATTCCTCACTATGTATATCATGCCAGGCAATGATTGAGCTAATGTAAATGATATCTGATTTCATATTGAGAGTCACCAAATATAAATTTATTCCCTCAGAAGAAATGGAGGAAAGTGAAGTCTATTTAAAAAAAAGTCCTATCTCCAATAATTGAACTTTGTATTAACAAAGAAAACAATTGAGGAAAAAGTAAGGGAAAACATCCCATAAAGAAGTTTAGCTGTTATTTTGTCATTTTCATCCCTTTCAAACCCAAACAAAAGTAGTAATATGGGAAATAAAATGACTAAAAACTCACATATGGGTTAAAGAGGTTTATTAAGGCAACAGATAAGCAGGTTCCATCATGACAGTCACTGGGCAGGTGATTGACCCCATCACCCCGAAGAAAGCACAGCTGTGAATTTCACTTTGCTTCACTTCAGCAGGAAAAGTCAGGGAATTATTGGGGTCCTTGGTTCACAACAGCACACAGGAGACTCCCATTGCAGGACCTTCAAGGTTCAGAAAAGGTCAGTCTTGATATCAGAGGAGAAGGTGGGGATCTCCAAGGGTGTCCTTAGTAGTAGGAGCCATAGCCACACAGAGAGCGGGAGCCATAGCCATAACCACAGCCATAGCCACAGCCCAGTCTGCGGATGCCGCAACCGTAACCGCAGCCATAGCCACAGCCCAGGCCTCCATAACCATAGCCTCCATAGCCACAGCCTCCATAGCCACAGCCTCCGTAGCCATAGCCTCCGTAGCCACAGCCTCCGTAGCCACAGCCTCCGTAGCCACGGCTGCCATAGTAGTTTCCGTAGTAGCTGCCACACATGGTGCTGGTTGTTGAGGTGTCCTTGGGTAGAGGAGGAGCAGAGGTGATGACTTGAGTCTGGACAATCCCCACTGCACAGGGCCTTTTATACCCCAGGTGTGGGTGGGGCTAACAGCACGTCACAATGCCATTGGCTAAATTATCAAACACAGCTGAGTAATTTTTTGACTCAGTTTTAAAGCCTAGACCCGGAGTCATTGAGGAATTTCATATTGTTCACCCACATCTGAGTCACCTGAGTGTCAGGAACGAGAATAAGTGTCTCATCTAGATGAAATGTTTAAATTAACTTTTGTAACCAAACTCTAACCCACCAAAGTAGCATTTTTAGTGGACAACTCTGACCTGCTACTGACAGCCAGTAATTCTGGTGATGTCCAACAAGTCAGGATAATCTCTCTTAAGCTTGATCTTGGGGATCCAAAGCCATTTTGTTTTCTTAGACATGTTTTCATTTTTGTACAATAATTCTCCATTACTAAAATATCCAGTCTATACAACACTCTGTCATTAGTCAATAGGTTAAGTTCAAGGACCCCAGTGAGCACCACATGAAGGAAATCTGTATGTTTTTTAAATTTATGTTTCACTTTCTGACTATATTAAAAATATCTGATATTTTCCGAAGTTCCAAGAGTATACCCTAAAGTTCTAAAGAGAATATACAAATTGTAAGATGTAACTTTATTTATAGAACTGCATTTTTTAAAAAAATTGGTTTATATTTCAATATATCTGTTGTATTTTTGTTCTAACTCAACTGGGAATAGAGGCATTTATTTTTATTTTTTTTTAATTATCTTTATTGGTACATTAAATATACACATCATGATTGCACTCCATAATGGGGATTTGTACCAGTATAAGACACAACTTAATTCTCATTTTTTCCCATAGCCCCACCCACCCTACCACCCCCCCATATATATAAAATTTGTTTCCTTACTTTTTTGTTACAATCTCAACATTGTCC